>JACXGJ010005925.1:0-30394 GCA_016801105.1 Esox niger | reverse complement strand
AAAGAGGAAAAAGGGCCAAGCTGCTGACAGAGGAAGATATGACCACTGAATCCTGCTTTCCCTACGTACTAAAAAACAACAAGTCTTCACACAATTTCCCCTAAATTGAACTAGAGCTACTTTCTGACATGTACAGTGGGGCAAAAAAGTATTTAGTCAGCCACCAATTGTGCAAGTTCTCCCACTTAAAAAGATGAGAGGCCTGTAATTTTTATCATAGGTACACTTCAACTATGAGAGACAAAATAAGAAAAGAATCCAAAGTCACTGAAATGTTGTGATTTGGATGACACAAGTCAGACCAGGGATCACTCAGCAGACAAAAACATATTTTAAATAATGGTGGGTGTATGTAGTTAGGTGCATATTTGACTGCTCTGCTAAAACAAACTTGGACCAAACAATGACCGGTTGCCTGGTGTGTGTGTGTGTGTGTGTGTGTGTGTGTGTGTGTGTGTGTGTGTGTGTGTGTGTGTGTGTGTGTGTGTGTGTGTGTGTGTGTGTGTGTGTGTGTGTGTGTGTGTGTGTGTGTGTAAGGTCAAGATGGAGAGATGTTGAAGGCTGTCACTTCCATTGTTGTTTTCCACAGTAGAAAAGCCTTCGGCTGGCAAAGACACGCGTGGCCTCGCCGAGTTACAGGCATCGTCCGACTTCACCGCCCAGCTGAGCAGCGCTGATCTGTTCAAACACAAATGTCAAAGAACATCTCACCTGACCAAACCCAGCAGTTCTGCAGGCGCCCCAGAGAAAAGAGGCCCGCTGGTAGAGATTAGGACTCACAGCTCATTCCTGCCAGTTGTCAGCAGCGGAAAGACCAACAGTACTGGACGTTCCTCACCTCCTTCCCAGAGCAAGACAGCTGCTGGCCTAGCCGCCCTCCGACAGGCAAACCCCCTTCCATCCCTGCCTAAAGACGTCGCCATTGAGAAGTACTCTGGACTCCGGCTGAGGTCAGAATGTGTTCACCTCCCTCTTGCACACACATTCTGGAGCGATACACATAGAGCCGTATTCCCTGAGTCTCAGGTCTGAACTGATGGTTGTTTCAGACGGCCACGGGTGTCCTCCACGGAGATGGATCGTAAGATGGCTGACCGCAGGCTGATCCGGCTCTCTCAGTTGCCTGAACGCCTGTCCAAGGAGAAGCTGGAAGAGAGCGACTGGGTTACCTTTGCCGTGCTGGTCAGTAAAGCCACACCGCAGAGCAACAGCAGTGTAAGAACAGCACAAACACTTCAACCTTCACCTGAATCTATTTCACCTCACTACAAATATAGCTATATTTACATTTTTTGTCCATTTAGTCATCCACAAAAATAAACACTTTTTGCTGGACCGCATAAGTGGAACCGGCATAGAAGAACGAATGTCTCTTAGGGAGTGACTGACCACCCCTTGGTAAATAGCGTACTGGTTAGAGACGCGAGCTACAGAACAACAGGTCCCGTGTTCGACTGCCGTTACTGTCAAAATACATTGTCTTAGAATAAATTTGGGACTGACAAAAGCTTCATTAGTTACAATTGTCTTAGTATAAATTCAGCTACAGTAGCTATGTAATAGGAAGCCTAAAACAAAACAGTTCTGGTGGATATTTGCATTTGTTCAGGATAGACTAACACTTCGTTGGCAACACGATTTTCTTGATTTTACACATCTTTACACTAAAGTCAGTTATTGTCACCGATATTGATAGATACTGTATCATTTAGGAATGGCTTATTAGCTGTTAATATGGCCAGTGGCAAAAAATTATATCCAGTATAGATAAAAACGTTGCTCTCTAGAACCTTCTGTAGCTTCATTATTGGAAGTCTAAAATTGTTTATATTTGCTGTTATATTGCCACTATTTCTGGTGGATTTTCAAATGATGTCTTAAGATTTGTTCAAGATACACAGACAAAATCTTTGCTGGCTTATTCATCAAGTGAAAAGACGAGAGAATGGTGGAATGCACCAGAAACAGTTGCAATACTGTATAACGTAGTTTTTTTTCGCCCAGAAATAAAATGTCGTTGATCTCAATAGATTCGAACTTAAATCTTCCACGTGAAAGGCACAGTCTTTAACCACCACGCCACAGCATTACATGTTTTAGAAGTTGCTATACACCATTGAGCACTGGGTTAAACTGACTAACGTAAACCATTTCATTTCAGTCTTATTATATTGTTTATACTGAAGGTTTTAGCCAGCAAAGTTTTCGTCTATATGGAATAATTCATAATGCGTACTTCGCTTTTCTGTGAGGAGATCCGAATACGGGACCTATAGTTTGCAAGTCCACTTTGCTAACCACTGCCTATTTAAAAACGGTCGGTTTGGTCGGTGACATTTGCTCTTCTTAGCCTGCTCTGCCTACGCGGTCCGGCAAAAATGTTTTGGTGTATATTGCTTATTTCCCCCTTTCTCACCAATGAAATTTTTTATAACTCCTCTGTTTAACTTACATTAGAATTAGGGAGCGTGGGCTATTGAGTGAAAGGTGTGTTGCTGGCGCTGTCACTCGTGTCAGTCCTAGCAGGTTATCCAATCTCCTCAGCAAACTCCATTCACTGACAAGCTATTTTATAATCATGTGACAAAATAAATTACTCGTAACCATAGTAACCACAGTGCTCATAACTTAAGTTATGTAAATATCTGATATATATATATATATATATATATAGTCTGCAAGTCACGACCAATTTTTTTTTTGTATATAATCTGAACAAACTTTAGAGTTGGAAGACTACAATTTTTATATAATAAAAAAATAGCATTTTAAGCATTTACGTTATTTTGTATAATTTCAGGAATTTCTTAAGTGTAAGCTGGTAACGTTACGGTGACTGACTACCGCCGGCTAGCAACTGCTGGCAACACAGAGTAGAATTTTGGTAGCATTTAGCCTAGCTTCTTTGTCTTTGCTAACAAGCGTAATGTCACGCTAGGTTTGCGTTGTTTCAGCAAACAGACACCCCCCAATCATGGTGAAAACTTTTCTGCATTGAATTACACGTCACGATTTACGTAGCTAGCTGTTAGCTGGCATTTTCTAGCAAGCTATAGTAACACCAGCCAGTGTTTGCAGATGTTTGAATTCGAGTCAATGACAGAAGCTTGCAATGCAATGTATGTAGTGTTTAACGTAGCACGCACTGTGCTTCTGGCCTTGATGGTACCGTGCGGGTTACAGCTCCTTGACTCGCGTGCATGCTAATATAAAGAAAATGCTTCCACCAGACATTTTATTACGAGTATTATGTTTATTTCGTTTTCTTCCCAGTATAGGGACTGTGTTAAAGGTTTACTTTGACCAAGTAATTCCTACATATAACTTATGCAACTATGGATAGAAAACTGTTTCATAGTGTATATACACTCACCAAAAGGATTATTAGGAACACCTGTTCAATTCCTCATTAATGCAATATCTAATCAACCATTACATGGCAGTTGCTTCAATGCATTTAGGGGTGTGGTCCTGGTCAAGACAATCTCCTGAACTCCAAACTGAATGTCAGAATGGGAAAGAAAGGTGATTTAAGCAATTTTGAGCGTGGCATGGTTGTTGGTGCCAGATGGACCGGTCTGAGTATTTCACAATCTGCTCAGTTACTGGGATTTTCATGCACAACCATTTCTAGGGTTTACAGAGAATGGTGTGAAAAGGGAAAAACATCCAGTATGCGGCAGTCCTGTGGGCGAAAATGCCTTGTCGATGCTAGAGGTCAGAAGAGAATGGGCTGACTGATTCAAGCTGGTAGAAGAGCAACTTTGACTGAAATAACCACTCGTTACAACCGAGGTATGCAGCAAAGCATTTGTCAAGCCACAACACGCACAACCTTGAGGCGGATTGGCTACAACAGCAGAAGACCCCACCGGGTACCACTCATCTCCACTACAAATAGGAAAAAGAGGCTACAATTTGCAAGAGCTCACCAAAATTGGACAGTTGAAGACTGGAAAAATGTTCCCTGGTCTGATGAGTCTTGATTTCAGTTGAGACATTCAGATGGTAGAGTCAGAATTTGGCGTGAACCGAATGGGAACATGGATCCATCATGCCTTGTTACCCCTGCGCAGGCTGGTGGTAGTGTAATGGTGTGGGGGATGTTTTCTTGGCACACTTTAGGCCCCTTAGTGTCAATTGGGCATCGTTTAAATGCCACAGCCTACCTGAGCATTGTTTCTGACCATGTCCATCCCTTTATGGCCACCATGTACCCATCCTCTGATGGCTACTTCCAGCAGGATAATGCACCATGTCACAAAGCTCGAATCTTTTCAGATTGGTTTCTTGAACATGACAATGAGTTCATTGTACTAAATTGGCCCCCACAGTCACCAGATCTCAACCCAATAGAGCATCTTTGGGATGTGGTGGAACGGGAGCTTCGTGCCCTAGATGTGTATCCCACAAATCTCCGTCAACTGCAAGATGCTATCCTATCAATATGGGCCAACATTTCTAAAGAATGCTTTCTGCACCTTGTTGAATCAATGCCACGTAGAATTAAGGCAGTTCTGAAGGCGAAAGGGGGTCAAACACAGTATTAGTATGGTGTTCCTAATAATCCTTTAGGTGAGTGTATTTATTCAACAACGTCGTTCAAATTCTTCCATGAAGACATTGTTTCTGTCCTTCCTCCGGTAGGGTAAGACGTTCAGCATCTGGAAGCTGTCTGACCTCCATGACCTGGAAGTCTATGTATCTCTCTTCCTATTTGGTGAAGTGCATAAGGAGCACTGGAAGACTGAGCCTGGCACCGTGATGGGAATCCTAAACCCCAACCCTTTGAAGCCTAAAGATGGATATGATGGGGTGAGGGGCCTCTGTCTGCTTTCACTAGTGTGTCAGTTGGTGTAAGTCATTCTCACCAACCAAGGCATTCTTACCATCTTTTTCAGTCTTTCCGTTTGTCCAACATGTTTTTTCTGTCTCTCAGATCTCCCTGTCAGTGGACCACCCTCAGAAAGTGTTGTTGATGGGGGAAGCTCAGGACTTTGGCACATGTAAGGCAGCCAAGAATAACGGAGACCCCTGCTCTCAGATAGTCAACCTGGTGGGTTTTTCAACATTCAGAACCTATACAATCTCTACCCACTCTGAAACCCACAATAACCTTCAGAACCACCTTAAAGGCTGATCGCTCTCATGTGAGTTTTTATTCAAAAGGCTGTTAATTTCTGTATCAGTCAAACTCTCACCCTCTATGTCACCCTCCCTGCAGTATGAGTGCCAGTACTGCCAGTACCATGTCAAGGCCCAGTACAAGAAGATGAGTTCCCAGCGTGCTGAGCTGCAGTCATCTTTCTCTGGGAAGGTCACAGGCAAGGTCAAGGGGAAGACCAACAGCCTGAAGAAACGACTCTGTCAGACAGGTTTCCACTATGGCGGCCTATCCTCGCCAGCCTGTACTGCCGCACTGTGAGTTTAAAAGTGTGACTAAAACCAGTTTGGGTATAAACCTCTGTGCATGTATTAGGTGTGATGCTGTCTGGATTGTGTCAACTTGCTTTCTTCTCCCCATGTTTAGGTCTTCCTCTGGCTCCAAGAAGCCCACCCAGACCACCCTGGGGAACCTGTTTGTGAAGGGGGCCAACAAGCTGGCCAGCCAGGCCAGGAGACTGGGTAAGACTGGGGGAAGAGGGTGTCTTGGAGGGGAGGACGAGGGTTAACACCACTGCTCTTCCTCTATTTATGAGTTCTTTGACATTTCAGCCTTGGTGTCAGACGATGTGACTGGCTGCTCAGATGACTTCAAGGACCTGTTGTCCTTGCCGACCCCTGGAGCCCTTCAGCTGAAGAAACACCTCACCAAACCCTCAGGTAACTAACGGCCTATGGAATATTAATGGGTGTTAAAGTATGTGCTTGTACTAAAACAGTTTTGATAATAGGGGTTTGAATTAGACAACCGTTGCTGCTTTGAGAATAGGCATTGAGCATGCGTGCACCAATAAGACACAACAAGGTAAATATTTTAACATGGCATGATTAAGTATTTTGTTATCATTTATTTGTTCTGCTTGGTCAGAAAATAACAGCTCACAGAAATGCAGTGTACCTCATTAAACCCCATAATTGCGAAAAACCTCTCGTTCTCTGGAAATGGAGTCTTTCCATTAGATTGACTTTTCCGACCAAAGGTATCGATTGTAGAAATGCAAATGTACTGATGGGTTAAGATTCGGGGATAAAAAATTAATTTGCTGAGGTGGCGTCAGGCAGTTTCCCCGTACACTCAGAAATCACAAAATTAAACTGAGGAGAGATGATCTGAGGTTTGGGATCCATTAGTTCCCACAACTCCAATACCACCAGTTCTGTTGGGGCCATGTTGACCGTAGTTGCTGTCCGACTGTGACAGTCCCATGCTGTGGGAGATAGCCAATCTAGGCTTCCATAGCTGTAAATAGATGTTAGTGTTTCTCAACTGTTTGGGACCGGGATGTTCTGGTTGTACTATCTGTCCTGTGCCTCTGCAATGGACACAACTCAAACTGCCTGTCTGAATGAGACAGAAAGTTATCACACTACCCTTTTCTCTCTTAATTTTACCTATGTCTCTCTCTCCCACCCTCTTTTCTTCCTTGTCTTCCCTCCCTCACTCCCCTGGGTTCCATAGGGTCATGCGCTGCAGGGGTCCAATCTATCTCAGCCTCTGACCTTCTGAAACAGCAGAGGCAGCAGCAGAAGCAGCTATTAGAGAACCGTCGGCGGAGAGCGGAGGAGATCCAGCAGAGAGTACTCCAGAACTCAGCTAGGACGGGGGTCCCTGGGGCCCATCCTCCTGCCCAGGGGGCCCTACTGTCCCCAAAAGCCGCCTCCGAGGTTCCCAGGGCCACCCAGAGCCCCGCTTCCCCTAACACCCCCACACTGGGGAGGGGCTTCAACGAGGGGGAGGATATCTTGTTTTTTGACGAAACTCCTCCCCCAGCAGCGCTAAGCCTTTCTGCCGCCAAAGTAGGTGGTGGTTATCCACTTATTGTTGCACTTCACACTTTTATTATGTGGTGTCGTTAAGAGGGTGGAGGTTAAAGGTGAAGCTGTCTCTCTTTTTAGTTGGCTGCTCTGAAGAAGCTGAGAATGAAGGGGTCAGGACTGACCAGGGAAGACCCCAACTCTGTCAAGAGGAAGAGGAGCAACAGTTCTGCCATCACCGACAGAGTGCAGAAGAATCAGTCTTCACCTAATGGTACACACTCACACACTCACACCTAGACCCAGACCCAGAAGCGGCATCCTTACTTATCCCCTTTGTTCTGCCTTCGTACAGATGAACAGCCTGTGGTTGAGGAAGAAGAGCCCGCCCAGAAAAAGAGGCGGGAACAAATGGACTACGTCCAATCAGAGGAGTTCCAGAAGATCCTCAATGCTAAGTCCCGCCATGGGGCCGAACTACAGGCGGTAAGCCAGACTTGCATAAACCACAGCAGACGCCCTGAGAGTTACTACAAGGCCAGGCTACTACAAATACTATTACTACTACTAACACCACTACTACTACTTACACCACTACTATTACTACTATTAACACCACGACTACCGTTACTAATACTAATACCACGACTACCACTACTATTACTACTACATTTACTACACCACTAGTGATGGCCATTCAAGGTTTTCGAGGCTTCTTCTAGCAGCAGGATATCTTGCTAGCCGTGCTAACCCAAATTGTATTTAAAAAAATAAAAGCCATAATTGAAATAAGTAAGGTAATACAGCTCTGGAAAAAATTTAGAGAACAATGCACCTTTGTCTTTCCTTTCCAAAATAGTAGAAAAGGAAGGTTTTGAGTTAGGAGCAGAAGGGTTAAAATGAAGAGACCACTGCAATTTGAAAATGTCTGTTCCTTACTCAAAACATCCCTTTACAACTTTTTTGGGGAAAGAAAGAATAAGGTGCAGAGGTCTTAATTTTTTCCGGAGCTGCAGTTATCAATCTAGTCGGTACATTTTATGGTTAATGTTCATTCAAAAGTTATTGTCTTTTCTTTTGTACAGAATAGATAGTTAACTATATTGGGTTATACATTTCAACTATGGCTTTTATTGTGATAAAAGAAAATCTTGAGGGCTGCCAGCATAATATCCTCCTCCTAAAATAACGCTAATGATGTCTTGTTTGGCCTTCACTCACTACTACCACTACTGTTACTACTACTAACACTACTAACCACCACTGTAACCATGACAGCCTAGTGAAACTGACAACCATTCTGAATTACAATGTAATGGTTCCCCCAGACTCCTACCCCAGTCTTATAATAGTTCCTCTCCGTTCAGGCGGAGTTCCAGTTGCAGGAGCGCTACTTTGACCCCCTGGTGAAAAAGGAGGCGATGGAGGAGAAGATGAGGAAAATCAGAGAACAGAAGTGTCGAGCGGTCACCTGTAAAAAGGTCAGTGAACTCCCTGGTTCTTGAGTGGAGGTTATTATTTAATTAAATTGCCGTTTACAACACGCCAGTTCATTACAGAGGGAGGAAGTCTTGGGTGGAGATTACAGTTTGTTATTCATTTAGAGACGCCATTTAGCAAATCGGAAATGTTGTTTTCCCAATTGTGTTCAGTGCTTATGCTGACTTTCAGTATGCTCTGATACATTAGTGTAATAGCAAATACTGTCCATCTGAGCTTTTTACTGTTTTATACAGTAATTTCCCTCTGACCCCCTTAATAAAGTTATTTTTGCCTTTGCTGTAAATTAGCATGAGTCAACAGGCCACCAACTCCCATCACTGTCTAACCACCCGGGATTTCAACCGCCCATGTTCCCATTTCTCTAACGGCTGAGCTGCAGTAGTAAACAGATTTGATTGGACTATGTGTTGGTTGCTCTGACGTGGTCTCTAAGTGGTCTCTATCGACCATGTCTCCAGTGTAAGTACACCTACTTCAAGCCTGCTGATCGCTGTGTGGAGGAGATGCATGAGCTGTGTTGGCACGATGCCACCAAGCGCTTCTTCAAATGCCCCTGTGGACAGAGAGCCATCGCGCTGGACCGCCTTCCGCACAAACACTGCAGGTGAGAGACACTATACACACACACACATATCTAGCAGTGTAGACCAGTAAACACATTATAATGCTGTGTCCTCTGTTGCAGTAACTGTGGCTTGTTCAAATGGGAACGAGATGGCATGCTGAAGGTAAGTGTCCTGTTTTTGTGGATTCGTAGTTCAGTTGGACTTTAAGCATCTCCTCTAATCTGATTGGTCCTCTTTCCCACTACTTCCTGTAACTGTTCCTTGTCTGTGTCCACAGGAGAAGTCGGGGCCCAAGATAGCAGGAGAGTTGCTGCAGCCTCGAGGGGACGAACAGCCCAAGTTTCTCAACAGCATGAAGTAGTCCTCCCCCTGATTATCTTAGTTTTCATCGTATGCAACCGTTTTTAAAGTCATTGGTAGTGGATTTTAAAATCACTGTATTGTTAATGAATTGGGTTGTATTGCTTTGAGTGGTGTATCCACCCCTGTTATGAATGTGCTTATTAAATCAGTGATTTTCCACCAGTCCCATCCACTTTTTTTCTTACTTGACTCACTTGAAGGATTTGTGCTGTACTTTATTTGATACTTGGTCTTCGAAGGACCAAGATGGTTAGAGGAACTAGATTAAAAGAAGTAGGGATAAGAAAGTGAATGTGTGCTCACTGTTTCTCAGCTCTTAAATGTGATTTTAAAACAACTTGAAGTGCTGTAGTGATCTAAGTGGGTTGTATAGAACCAGAGGCCATCAGGTCAGGTAGTGACTGTAGTACGCCTTTAGTACAAACTGGTGTTGCTCTCCTGAGGTATAGGCCTGTCTGCCAATGTCCTGGTACAATTTTCTGTCCTGGTTTCCCCTTTCCTTTCTCCGCTCTTTGTATAATTTGTCACTTCTTTCCTCTCCTTTGCACCCATTGCTGTCTAAAGTTGCAGCTGTGGAATGTTGGTAGTCTCACATGGAATTCAGACATTTACTCAGTTTGATGACTTCTCCAGGAGTCAGTTGTAGCACTTTATATTTTTCCTTCCTTTCTCAAACTTCCCCTTTTGGTTCCGCTCGTTACCGTCTGTCTTTACCATCTTTACCTCTTTCCAACTGTTGCATAATGTATATTGGATCCAGGTGCTTATGAATATCCTTATGAATTCTCCCACACAGGTTTATTGACTCATGCTGTACTGTAACAAAAGCAAAAAATAACCCATGTACTTTTTCCACAGCCACCAGTCAGTGTAGATACATGTATTGTCTTTATTAGTCTCTTTAATTACAGTAAAAAACTTCATGTTTTTATTTTTTGTACAGTTTGGTTTAAATTCAGAAAGTAAATACAGTTTGTCAGACTGGTGTGAAAGAGACATTTCCTCAACAGAGTATAAAACACAGATATTGAACATGAAGATTAGAACAAGAATAAATTGTAATACACCAACAAAGTTTCCACATTTGACCTGTTACATTTACTTTTGTAAAAAAAAAAAAATCGAATTATGTATCTACTTTATTACTATTTAAATTAATTGAATCTAATGGTCTTGTACATAAATCATTTACTAGTCGGCTACTGATCATTTTTCTATCTCCTGTGCTAAATCTTTAGGCTGGACCCTGTGTCTCTCAAAGCACCTAGCCTATCTCAGGCTCGTAGTCTATGTTTTGGTCTCTGTGTCCTACGTAGAATGCTCACCAACCACGAGGATAACGGGGGTAGAGACCGTCATAGTGGAACTCACGCCACTGCTCCGTCTTCTCCCGTGTTCTTTCATCCTGTTCTATAGCGAGAGATGGTGATGACAGGGAGGACAGAGGAGACAGTTGAGGACTGAAGGGGTTTTTACAAAGTACTTTTTCAAAGAACTGAGCTTAGTCATCCTTAAAATAACTTAAAAATATATGTATTAATATATTGACATGGTCTTTCAATGAGGAATTTTTTGTTCACTTTTTGCAGTGTGAATCCTTACCGCATTCACATTTCTGTGTTTCGAGGAACAAGAATATTTTTCTTATGTTCATCCATTGCGATCTGGGTAAATTCCCAATTCAAGACAAACCATACGTCTATGGATGTAACCATCACAGTATATTTTGCACCCTAAGAAAATATATTCCTGTCCATCATGGCCTGAAAATGTGTTGGTCTGCGTAACTAAAGGCATTCACAATCTTAAATTAGCCAATAATGTCTCTGGACTAAATGAACCACGAAGATAAAATAAAACAATTATGTGCACTTATGTAGAAGAGAGAGAAATACCAAAAGTACCAGAACTTTGACAAACACACAGTGTCTTTACACTGACCGTGTGGTCAGTGTTCAGTGCAGCGCACTATGGGATAGCTGTGATTAAACTGATTACTGCAGACAAACGAAAATCTGGAGCAAACCGCTAAGCCTTACAGGCATCCCAATCTAACCAAACGCTCACATATGGTTTTAGTCTCATCCTCGGAACGGAGTTCATCGGTCTTACCGTCACGCTCCTCTTCCACATAGTTCTCAAACTCATTTCTCTGCTCGTCATAGTACTCCCTCCTTCGCTCGTCAGCCGACAGCCTCACCCTCTGTTCGGCTGTGGAGAGAGGGAGGGGATGAGTAGGAAATGGGAGAAGGTGTTAAGATCAGTCAGGCCCTGAGAAGATGTCATGAACCTTGGGGATGTCTGCTGCCAAACCTCCAACCTCTAACACCCTACCCTGTAAGAGCCCAAGTCTTTAACCCACCATTTACCTTTAGATCCAAACACCTACAGGCAGTTCAATAACGTCGTACAGAAGTGTTAAGGTGATGTCATCTCTTTTTTAAGTAAGCACAAACACTAGAGGAATGCAGTCTGATAGGTTTCATTACAAACGTTGGCTGTGAACGAGGAAAAAAATTCTCAGATACTAGGCTTGCTCACTGGGTTTTCTCTTTATTTTCCCGTCTCCTGTCATGTCTGCAGACGTGTTGGAGTCTCACTGTCTGTAACCCATCAGCCAAGAAAACAGACCTTTACCATTGGCCATTATTTTTCCATTCCCCCCTGCTTTCCTCTTGTCTTTCTCTCTGCACTTCAATGGTTAATTGTTCCACACATTCTTGTCTCAGTTCCAGCAGTGCCTTTTCTGCAACCTGCGCATCTCAGTCCTAATAAGGACACAACATCAAAGTGCCACACACACACACGTCTGACTTTGTTGTGTATGCCAGTGTTCCAGTGAATGGCCGACAGGCCACATAAAGAGTCCCTGTTTGTCTAGAAATATGGGCTGGTTCCCTGTGTGTGTGTGTGTGTGTGTGTGTGTGTTAGCCCAGAGAGGTGCACTGACGGAGGAATGCTCCTCCATTCTACCCTGTGACTCCTGCTGCCTGTGTGCGTGCGTGTGTGCGTGCGTGCGTGAGTTTAACAGATTACTTCAAATGCTTTCAAGCTCTGGATGCAGCTGCTGGGGATTCACCTGAAGGTATGTAGTTTAGAGTTTCCTAACCACACCACACGAAATGGTTGTCCACAGACAATTCAATTAATAGACTCTGGGTACACACACACAAACACAGCGCCAGTCTCTCCATATTGACAGAATCCTCCAAAACCCAGCAACTATAACCAAACCACATGCGCAAACTTCTGAACTTACTCAGGTTGTGCCCTGTCTGTGTCCTTGGTAATCCTTTATATTCTCCCCAGACCATTGATTTCCTGGCACCCAATGTTGGTGCCCCCTATTCAATTTGGAGGGGCTGGGTTTAAAGTGGAAGAACAATTTCATTGGGAACTTGACCTTGTTCAAGAGGCTCAGAACTACAATCTATAATGAGGAGATCATGACTCAGCCACAAATAATCAAATAATAATAGTAAAAAGTTATTTAGATCATTCAGTCGGCAGTCGCAGTCGGTATTTTGGACCCTTTAGAACTTTCTCATGGAGTTCAACGGATGACAAAAATTATAAAGAAGTTAAAGTGATGCAAAACAGTCTCACCTAGGATCTCCGCATCATGTTTGGTCGAGCGCTTGCTACGCATCTTTAAGAATTTGGCCGCATCCGCCTGGTGCATGAAGACTCTCCTTCCTGGACCTGGGTGCGCAGGGGAAATGGATAGGGTCAAAAAGGGTCACTGGATTCCCTCGGAGGGGTGTGGAATATTTGTAAGTTTCACCTTGGTGCTCTGCAGCTGTTATGTCTCTGTCTTTTCCATCTCTCATCGAGGCACTCTCCACACCCCCAGATACTGGAAAACAGTACACTTTGATGGTCACGAATAACAGTTTAGCTAAACCCCTTTAACTCAGACACTGTTTGCACCGGTTTCAATTGGGTCTTGGCAAAAATCCAGCATTTACAAAATAAAAAAATATAGTTTGGTCCAGGGGTCACAGGGAATTGTTCGTT
The DNA here is from genome assembly GCA_016801105.1 of Esox niger. Taxonomy (NCBI): domain Eukaryota; kingdom Metazoa; phylum Chordata; class Actinopteri; order Esociformes; family Esocidae; genus Esox; species Esox niger. Next base: position 17,027 of record JACXGJ010005925.1, on the reverse strand, counting down.
TGGAGCGCTGTTGCCTTGGTCGAAATTCTGGACATGCATCTTTAAAAGACATTATCACCAAAAATGGTTCTGGACACTTTAAGATGATCTCACCTCAAACACTAAATGTTTTCTACAGAAATGAGTCATCCAAATTCCTCCTATTATTTTTCCTGACCACCTCATCCCCCGCTGGTCATACCCCTGGTACTTACACATTAGGAGGGTGGTGAGCAGGGAAAGGAAGACCAGATAAGTCCAGGACATGATGAAGAAGACAGTGATGCAGCACTGCGAACAGTGGTTATAAACTGAGAGAGACAGAGAGGTGAGGGAGGGGGTGGTGAGTGAAAGAGGGCAGGGATGGAGGTTGTGGGAGGGGAGAAAAACAAAGTGAGAGGGACTTTTTGGGAGCAGGGACAGCTGGTATTTCATTAGTCCAGGGGAGTGTTGAGAAGGGGATCCTGGGGTAATCGAGCAAGAATTTGTGTTTGAGTTAAGGACAAAATTAGTTGAGTGCAATAAACTTGAAGAACTCTAAAGATCATTCTTATGAAGAACAGACAGTGAAAAATAGTCAAGAGAGAGAAGGATGTGTTGAGTGGAATGAGATGGGTAAGAATGTGAGAGGGATGAACGTGGAAGTGAGGTTACAGATGGGTAAAGGAAGGAGATGGGAGAAGTATAAATAGGAATAGCGGAAAAGGAATAGCGTTTGTTTCAGTTTCTTCCAGTTACTGATCTGGTGCCTATTCATACCAATCAGGACATTCCTTTCATCACTATCCAATCAGTGAACAGTGTGTCACTGAAGATGTCAAGGCTACTTTTGTATTCCCCAGTTTGTGTGTGTTGTAGGTGTGTGTTTCATGTCCAGAGATCATCTAGACCAGATCACCCCTCATAAGGAGATACAGATGGGGTTTAAATCAGTTTGGCAGTATGATGGCTTGATAAATAAATCTGTTAGTTTGTGTGTTTCCATGTGTTAGCGAGTGCTTGTGAATACATATTTGCCCCTTAGGAGAAATTGGTGTGTGTATATGCTAATGATACATGATACCAACCTGCTGCATGATATTGTATATGGATTTTTTTATGAATATAACATATTTTATGTCCCAGTTTCTTGTAACGGTACTCAACTAGGAAGTCCTTACTGTAATCCGTATGTGCCAGAGGGAACACTTCTGTCTCTTACCATTGAGCACACAGGCAAACAAGCAGCCACTGAGGGTCACTAGAGTCAGTTTAGGCAAGGCATCCATATTGGCGCAGGCCAATTTCTCCGACCCCATTGCTGGCTCCGGTATTTGATTTAGTAACTTTTTGGTTAATGGTCAGATGCTCTAACATATACAAAGCAACAGAGCATATTAGCAAAGCTGTAATAATTTATCTTAGTATTTTGCATAAAAACTTTTTTTTAAAACTTTATTTAACCAGGTCGGCCAATTGAGAACAGATTTTCCTTTGCAATAGCGACCTGGCCAAGATAAAGCATGATAGTGCAAAGCCAAATATAATTATTTATAAAATACACTAAGAACACAATGCAGTATAATCAAATTAATAAAAAGTATATGTACAGTTTGTGCAAAAGGGCTCAGTTTAAAAAGTACATTGATATCTATGCCGAGGTGGCATAGCAATAGTAACACTGGGGCGTACCTGAGCATGTGTTAATGTGGAAAACACTGTGCAGATTGATGATGTACAAGTACACTTTGGGGCCAGGCAGAGAGACTGGGGCATAAGATGTGCAAAGGCACAATGTGCAGATGCTAAAGTGAAGAGAAATTAACATGTGCAATGATCAGAGAGCATCTCTAAGATGTACTTGCGGGAGCACAGACTATGAGAATATTTTGTTATAGTGATAAGTGAAGCAGGTATTTACCTTGCAATGTCTTATAGAGGCGCTGAAACCAGTGGGTTTGAGGTTGAGTGTGTAGCGAGGGCCGGCCAACCATAGAAGTCACCGTGGTGGGTGTTATATAGAGCGTTGGTGACTACACGAATGACACTGTGGTAAGCTGAATCTAATTTGTTCAAGAGACACTTGGAGGCAGTTCTGTAGATGACATCCCAGAATTCTAGATTTGGTAACATGGTCATTTTCATAAGGGCATGTTTAGCAGCGTGAGTGAAGGAGGCCAGAACAGGAAGCCGATCTTGGATTTAATTTTGGACTGCTGTTGATAAATATGGGTCTGGAAGGAGAGCGAGCAGTCTAACCGGATGTCTAGGTATGTGTAGATATTGACATATTCTAATTGAGAACTGTCCAGAGTGGTAATGCAAGTCACGCTGACATGCAGCGTAGGAATTTCACAGGTGTCCATTTTCACGTGTCCATAGCCTTCCGCTGGCCGTGAAGCCCCGAAAATCATTGTATGCCCTACGGCCACCATGGCCTTTGTGCCCCTGCTACTGTCAAACTTGTGCGTTCAGCGAGATCTACGTTTGTTTGTAGTAAACAACCGCAAGAACGGACTACATGCAGGTAAGCACGCTAGGTACTTATCGATTGATATCGGACTTTAGTGCTTAACCGAAACCTATCTCTCCGTTTTGGAAGGTGTGTTCTTCAGCAACTGGGAAGTGGTTAGGTTACGATTTCGTGTGGGAGAATACACTTGAATGTGTTTTAAGAGCTCGGAGAAGTAACATTAGGTTTGGCATCACTAGACATGGCAACATTTGCGGTGAATGATAAAATAACGGAAATGACTTGCTCCGCGCACAAATAAGTCACCACATTTGTTTATCATCTTTGTCGTAGTCATGTGAATGCATGGAATGCCCTCCGATTAAAAACATTCAATCCTGTCCGAAAAATTCATAGTGAACCAGGCGAGACAGTTATTCGAGAAATCAAAGCTGCGTAAAGGGAATCTTAACCAATTAATAATGTTAGCTTAACTCATTCACCCATAAATGATGAGAATAAATGTACAGAAAGTGATTGTGTGATTGGTTTCCCGGCCACCAGGGGTCAGTCTTTTTTTCTAAAGAACATCTCAAATCCTCATGCACCTGCTTTCATTAGGTCCAACATGACTCCGGTGAAAAAGGAGTTCTGAATTTTAAACATATCTTAGATGCAGAAAGCAATGTGATTGGTTGACATGGTTTATCCCCAGATTTGAGAGGTTCATATTATCTTTTGTAAACACACTGCTGAGAAGCAGGCAAACTCCCAAGGACCCACCTGGCTGTGTGGTTGTTTCACTGCTCTGGGATATAGTTCCACTCTCAATGGCCTGAAAAATATTTTAGAAATGGTGCATTTACTCATGCAGACATTCAGATTTTCTTTTTTGGTATTTGCATTTGTCAGTTGGCCTGCTTGTAAATCTTGAGTGTGTGTAGGTGTGAATTGGATTCTTTTCAGAGCTTTAATTAACCATAAGGACCATGAAAGGGAAAAAAGTGAGCAGCCAGTTGTGGTATTTTTTTCACCATCTAGTCTCCACAATGTTTTTCTGATATTATCTAATTAGTCTACCAATTTAGTGAAAAAAAGAGAAAGAATGGGGTTGCCTGTCAACACACAGGCTATTTAGCCACAATAATTACGAAAAGACTGACTGCTGCCACAAATAACAACATATAGTTTACTCATGAAGTAACACAAGAAGGCCTACTTGAGGACAGTTTATACCTGCATGCAGAAAAATGCAGGTGTCTATGTATTGGACAATAAAGAGGCCGTGTTTGATAGTTAGGTTGGTGCGACAGCAACACTAAAGTCTCAAAACAGTCTCTAAGCAGCAATCTTGGCATCGTAGTCAAAGTAAGTGAAATTGAGAGAATTATGCTAATGCCCTGTTTATTTAAAAACTAAAAAAAATCACAGCCTGATTGGGTGATATGGTACCAATGGCCAACATGCCACAAGGCTAAATTGATTAGGATTGTCCAATTACTGTTCATCTGGATAGGGAGGTGTAATCATGCTGAGACCAAGGTCTCTTATAAAGTAGCGTCCTGTATTACAACAAAATGAAAAGGCTAGATTTATATTTAGAAAGAAAAAACATAGAGAAACATGAATATGAAGCACACACAAATTATGAAACGCAATCACAAATTACAAGTGAACTTGAGGAATTGAAAATCACTCTGTAAGTATGTAAATGTTTGTTCGAAAGAGAGAGGGAACAGCAGTGTACAGTACTGTTATCAGCAAAAAAAAATATTTTACATTCACTCAGATTTACATATTTCATTAATTAACAGAGAAAAATGTAATTAATCTAAATTTTAACCAGGAAGTCTAGAAGCAATTCTGATTTGAGACCCTCCATTTCAATAGCCTGAGTAATATGGTTAAGAAAATTCTGGAGTCGCAAGTGTCTGTGGCAAAGTCTCAAGTTGTTTTGGCAACATAAACTGAATGACCCGTCAGACCTTGGACAGGTCAATAAAAAGAGCAATTCATTTTTTTATCAGAGACTTCGGCAATATCATTTACAACCAATGCAGCTGCTGTAATAATACAAGCTCCGATCTAAAACCGGATTAATGTCTGGATTAAATAAAAACAGTGAATAATATACAATGTATACATTTTTATTTTATTGACTGGATGGAGACTTGAAGTGTTTTACATTGAATCTGAATAAAATGAAATCACTGTTGTCCTTTTCATGAAATCATCACACACATCCAGCCCTGAGATGTTGTCTGGATTCATGTGGGAGGCAAAATATAGCCTGGAAACTCTTCAACCTCCGTTGGAACAGAAAAAAAATCCATGTCAGAAACCCTCTTTTCGTCCCACAGGCATACACCCTTTTAATCTCTGGTGTCCAGACTGGTGCTTTGTACTTTATGGAAATGAAAGACTCCATCTTAATGCTTTTCTATGTCTTTAATGCATTGTCCTTATGGTCCCTTAAGCCTAATCCCCCTCCACACACCTACACACAGACACAAAGAACTCTACCTCCTTCCCCCAACACTGGGTCTAAGACGAGGAGAGACCAGGCAGGATTGTACACATCCATAATCATGTACTCAATTCTGTAGATCATTAACTGCTAAATATTCATGAGCCTTGGGGTGTGGGTAGAGCTGGTTGGGAGCATGTCTGGAATGCAGATTAGGTTGAGGGGGAAGAAAGGTTTAGGTAAATGTATCAGATTTTGGGCATCAAAAATGGTCTCTTAGGTGGTGTGTCTGTTACAATTGAGTTAATGGTTAGAAGTTAGGTTCAAGGATAAGAAGATACAGGTCCAACTATTATAAAAACATCAAAAATTCCGCACAGTAAAAGAGAAGTAAAAGTATTTCCTTCTACATGTTTTTATTGTCAGTGACTGTCATTTAAAGCATATTGCATATAACTGTAAAGTCACTAAGTGCTGAATGCATTCTCATAAAAGGCGTTGTAAAATACAACTACATTTGCATGATATTAAGGCATCTCTGTTTAATTTAATTATGTATTGATTTGTCTACATACCAACACTCATACTACTTGCTGCACAACTGTTTTCCAAAGTTCACTTCAACATACTCTGATATAACAAAAATACCCTCCCATTCCCTTCCATCCACTCAACAAACTCCCAATCACACATTCACATTCTACCATTGCTTCTCTCAGTTCTGTCCCTCACACAAAAACAGTTCATTGTTAAGCAAACTACAATTAATGTCTTTAATTAACTTAGCTTATCTCTAACATTATTGAGCAGGAACCTGCAAGTTTGACTGTTTTGGTGTCGTTTGACTTTTGCATATTGCAATTAATAACTGGAAAGTCAAATAGCCTTGACTGGACTCTTGAACATTCTCTTGCCCAATCAATAAATCACTCCCATGCTTTTTACACTCAAACTTGATTGGCAGGGTGTTCATGATGAGTGACCAATGACCATCCCTCTCAGATGGACTCTCTTACATGTTGATCCTATCCCCTTGTACCAGCCGGCCCCTTATAGCCCAGGTGTCCTGCAAGGCACACAAGACAGTTTATAACCTGCTGACCACAGAATCACACAATAAGACACAGTTTAAAGATCTGCTTCATGTAAATACTGCAAGACTTCTTACTTTCTTCAGGATGTGTTTCATGTATACAATGTTAAATACTCGACTATCAATGGATTTCATGTATTCTGTTACTGATAGTATTAACAGTTACACATGACCTATTAACAATGTGTTTCACATAGATACTGTTATAAAATATGAATATTTTTAAATTTCATTAATAATGTGTTTCCTGTTTATGCAATCAGACTCCTCTGTACAGACATGATGATGTACCTCAAATGTGACACTGCTGTCAAGACCATATTTACTCTCTGCGAGCCCCTTCACCTCCTGTGCTATGTTCTCCTGGGAGGTTCCGCTCACGTCGATATAATAGCATTCAGAGCTGGCATAGTGGCAGGAGATGGCCTACACACAAACATCTGACATTGTTTTAGGTGCTCTACAACAAAGTCGTCTCAGTATCCATTGACCTTTCTATGCCCTTAACCTTGTAATAAACATGCCTGAAACAAAGTTCCTCTGGTTTGGTAGGAAGAAAAACCCCTCTTCTCCCTGTGTGATTATGACAGCTGATGGGGCGGAGCTTGAGTAATTCAGTATCGCTCAAGCTCCACCCCACCACCACCCGAACGGCAATATCAAGTATTGGGTAGTTTGGCTGAACCTCACTATGTCCATCTAAAATGCCAAGGTAGAAGTTAGACTTGGGTTTCTCTATAGTAGTTGTTCATCGTTTACCTCACACACATTCATATGAAAATCCTACTCATGCTAGATTTGAGACCTAATAAACAGTTTGACAAGTAAAAGGGGACTCTTGAGTGGCTAGGTGGTCTGTACCTTGCAAATTTGCCCCCAGTGCCCCTTACAGGGACACATCATGCACTCTGTACACCTCCATAAACTGGCCATCACTATAGACCAGTTGCATCTGAGATGTCCATTCCATCCTCATCAGCACCCACTCTGCTAGTCACATCCAGTTAAATCTCTAAAGCAAACCCCTATTTTGGTCTCTGGGTGAAGTGTTCTACCTTACGGAAGCCTTGGCTCTTGTTTATTCCAGATCCGTGGATCAACAGAGGATGGAAAAACACAGTGTCTCCTTTCTCCATCTCCAAGTGCACCCTGGGATGATTTGTGTTGTAGTCACGGATGCCGTGATACATCGTATTGACTCCGCCCTGTGGAAGAGTGAAGAGCAGTGATCTCACCAGATCTAGGGGGGATAGTAACCTTTTGTGTATGTGTGTACGTGTGTTCCTCACCTCCCACTCCGGGTAGTCGTGTTCTTTGAGGATCCCTTGGTGCGAACCGGGCAGAACTACCAGACATCCATTCTGGCGGTTAATCCTCTCCATGGCGGTCCAGGAACAGACAATACGGTCTACGGGACGAAACGGGAAATAGTGCAGGTCTTGGTGCATGGGATGGCGAGACGTCTTTTTCCCTGAAATAGGCCACATACATAAACACACACAAAAACATGTAAGCAGACTATAAGGTGTCTTTCTGGGTAAGGGTCAGCGTTAGGGGTCAGAGGTTAGATAAGGGTTGAACTGCTCTGGACCTGTGTCTGGGGGCTTGTTGATCAGCATGGTGTGCATTGCCATGATGTTGGGACCAGTGAAACACTCCACATATTTCAGGATCTGAGAAAACCAAGAGACACAATGCACTGTTCTGGATGAATCCTCTGAATGAAAGAGGCAAAAGCCAAGAAAGAGAAATGGTGTATTCTAAGTTTGTGTGGACTTGAGCTTGTGTGTGTGTTTACCTGAGGCAGGGTGCAGTAGCGGAAAAGCTCCGGTTCTTCCTGGAAGTCCTGCAGCTTGGAGATGGCTTTTTGCTCAGGGATGAATTCAGACCTGTTGATGGACACGTCCCGCATCACCATCAGCCCAGGGATCTTCACCTCCCTGTGGCATATCTGCTCAAACTTCTCCCTGTCACACACACACACACACAGCAGCATCAGTCATTGGGGGTGCAGCTGTTTTGTTCAGTGTAGCATCAGTATATGAGCGCTTCTGTTAAGCCATGTATCTCCCTGACTGTGGGATGGATGAGCAGTAATCCAGTGGTGGAAGTCCGTGCTGCATATGGAGTCAAAGAAAAGAAACAGACAAAATGCTGGTGGAACCAGTCCAATAATGTTCTGTGTTTGTATGAATGATGTCTAATCTGACAGATGTCATACCTAAATCTGTTGATGTCCTCCTCAGCCACCAGGCCCTTGACAACGATGAAGCCATTCTCCTCATAGGATAATCTCTGTTCAGGGCTCAGTATGTCATTGTCTAAGGTATACCTGGACACAATGGGTGAATATCAGTGTGGCATTAAACATGTCTTGGACTCTGGACTCTGAACCTGTGTTCCCAGTAAGTGTGATGGTATATCAAAGTTGAATGAACTACTGAGGTGACCTCAGCATTATATAATGTGTTCAGGAAGTAGAGTATGGGTCAGTATCTCTCCTTTTCATGTGCAAGCACACAAAATGTGCTGTAATTAAGCCCAAATGAGACTGAGGTGTCACCTACCTGAATGAATGCGGTTGATGATAAGCAGCCTGTTGGCTGGAGGTAGAAGAGGCTTGCTTGATTTGTCAAGGCAATCTGATTTATTATTCCGGAGTGGTCATTTGAAGATATATCATTGTTACAACATTTGAAATACAATCAGGCATTGTAATGTTCTTTCTTTAAAAGTAGGAAAAGTTCCGAGCGAGTTCTTGCTTAAGTGGCAGTGGGGCGGATTCTGACCTATGCAGCAGCACATTGACATGGAGGCAGTGCCAGCTGTGACACCCGGGGCCATTAGAACACTTTTAAATAGAATCAGCAACTGAAACAAACAAAGCATACTTCCAACTCCAGTTTCTTTTAAGAGCTGCGGGATGGTGCTGGAGAAAATGAGCCACTCTGAAATTCAAAGTTACAAATGCAAGAACATTATTTTATCGGTCCAACAGCTGATGTAGCAACAGATTGCGCCGTAGAATTGAACACTCATAGCGTAACTGTACAACCAGACATTTTACGCAAACTGCCTATAGGCTACTACTTAAAAAAAATCTGGGTATACATTAATGTTTTCAAGTACAGTTGACGCTGGAAAGGCCTCACAGTTTACTAATACCGCGTCCGCGGGTTATCCTGAAAAGCTGTACCGATACAAACGTATAGAACATCGGTCACAATTTCCCACACCACTCAGCCGTGGAGAAATGACCCAGACACCAACAGCAAAAGGATACAACACAAAATGATGGTCGATCTAGATGATTCAACATCATTCTCAGTCTACCTGCCGCTCGAGACATTTTGCGAGAATAGATGTGTTATTCTGTATCCCCTTCGAAGCGCACTGCCGACAAGTCAGCAACGTCAATGCAACAAGACTGCGACTGCGCTTGTGCGCCCACTTCTTGTGATGATTGTGTTGACAGTCCAACCACGTCAAAAGTCCGTAAATGAGACATCCGCATACAAACAATAGGCTAAAGACATACAGACCCAATAAGTGATGAATATTTAGCTCCAATTAGATTAGAGTCGCAGATATGATTGTCTAGCCTTGCAAGGAAAAACAACACTCAAACTAAACAAATACAAGTTCGTGAGCAACTTCGAGAAAAGTATCAGACTATATTTTTCATTTACATTTCAGTAATTTAGCTAACAATTATTCTAAGCGTGCATTCATTTTAATATAGCAAGCTGGGGTAAATAGACCCTGTAGTTGTAAGTATGCAATCCAGGTAGTAAGCAATCCAGGTAGTATGCAATCTAGGTAGTATACAATCCAAGCGTGTGCAGAGCATGAGAAGCCTACAGTCGTGAGACGATTGAAGAGAATCTGAATAGCTGAATAGCTGTTGCTTTCTGGATTTCCGAGTGAACGCAGCCAGGGGTCAGTGAGTTGAAGTAAGGAATGGGAGGTCTTCAGAGTATCTGGCGAAGGAAGTAGGGGATGGGGTGCAGGAGGCAGGTGGTTGGGCACCCATACATCTCTAATTGCGGGACTGAGGATAAACATTAAATGTGAACAGATATGCAATACCTTTTAGATAAATCTAAAATATGTATTGAAACTTTATCGATTAAACCAGTCACATGGCAATTCCCTGGTACTAGCACCGTTCGCGTCTCCATCGACTTCACTCCGTCTTAACACCCTTTTTGTACAAAGGGGGGCGCTACAGAACCACTAACTGAATGTATACCTATTGGTGTTGCTGGCGGTTGCTGGTAGGCGATCACCAATTGCATTCAGTTCATTTCCTCCCTCTCTCCAAGTGAACGAGCAGCATAAGCGGAGGCGTCAGAATGCGGCCAGCCAGAGCTTGCACACCTCCGGGTTCATACAACGAGACTATTCGCCATCACTCCACATAAGCGCCCTCTCTTTATAGAAATAAGCTTTCGGACTACGGTCTATAATTTTTATAATTTTAACTTTAAAAACGGGTTTCTTGTGAAAGCATTCTGCGAAAAAAGGTGAGCAAGAGAAAATCGAAACGACGTAAACGAACTGTTTTTACGGGCGGGTGGAAATACAGGCATCCGGCCTCTGAGGAAGCGCCTGTCGAGGTCTGGAAGTCCAGTCGAAATAACGTAGGCTTCATCGTTTCTGGTAAGATGTAAATGTTGTGGCTTCGTGTAGGATGTTTACAAGCACACTGTCAGTCAGTTTTGCTACTGTGACACGGCTTCAAATAAGCAAAAACAATGTTGCCAGCAAGTAACGTTGCGTCGCCACAAGGCGAGGGTTGAACTGACCAACTATTTTGTTCTGTTGTCAAAATAAGACTAGTTGTTCAGAGTACAGGACAACTATCCTGTTTATTTTTTATAATCACTGATGTTTTTAGGGTTTATACACCTGACAATAATAAGTAAGATAAGTTCTGCGGGTATTTGTCTTTAGTCTTTATAGGCTGCCTAGCCTACGCACCATTCATTTTCAACAGCATCGTATTGTCAACGCCTTGTATAAATTAGAACTTGACTTGGATGAAGCTGAAGCATGTACAGTTAACTGAGTACAGTTTAAACACTGTGTAAAGACCTACTGCTATGACCCTTGCCAGTTGGGTGGCCGACATGTCAACGCATTGTATACACTCATGTTCTTTCAGTATTACACAGGTATGTTTGACTGTAGCCTCTAAACCTTTAATATAAATACATAAAACATTATATGCTGAAAATGGCGTACAGTGTAACGCACATTGACGGTTTATGCAACAAATGTGCATATCTGAAACGGATTGCCTACTTTATACAGCGTTATGAATGAGTGTACTAATGATACATACTATGTTACAATGCTATGCATAGGTGTCCAAATCAGGGTATGTGACAAGGATGGGAACATGAGGAAGAATTGGTTTTTGGACCAAAGCTACACTCTAATCTCAGTGTATCAGCACTTGGCAGTGACCGCCTCAGGGGAACAATATCATGGTATAATTGGTGGAAATGGATCAGATTCCCAATGAATATCATGGCATAAAAACGTAGGCAAACAGACTGGCACCAAAATCGAAGATACTTTTATAGTTTTTGAATGTGTTTGGAGGAAGACATGAAGTAACGATCAGATGACAAGGGGATGTTTTGTAAAACTAACACTTTCTGTCCAAACAGCCCAACACTTTTTGTCAAGTGTTGCGTGTGTGTTGAGTTACGTCTGTCCTCGCGTGGTGACTGTGGTGAGCTGTTTGTCGTTTGACTTCCAACCTGTATTATGTTTCTTTTAGTGGTGCTTTAGCCAACGTGTCTGTCTGGAACATCCCTTGACTGTGCAGCCGGACCCGGCACAAACCCCCCCGCCATACCTCTGCTGTCCCGGGGTTTTGTTTCTGTTTCGTGTTTGCTTGCTTGTATATGTAGAATCTTACCTGATGTCAGCTGGTATGATACTGACGATCTGACTAAGGAGGATGAGGAGGATGAGGTGTGTGCGTGTGTTACAGCTTTGCTTACCATTTTCCATTCCCTGCGGATATAATGACCCACATCAGGTGTCTCTATCCAAGTGCTTCTATCTGTGTGAAATCAATCCCTCAGGAGAGGCTTAATATACCAGTCAAACCCCTTGTTTCACTTCACCAACTGCCTCTAGTCTTTTTGCACTACAGTATTTTAACCATGCTAGTTCAGCCCGGCTAATGACATCCTCCCTCAGTTGCATGGAGGTCAAGTGAACGGGAGGAATAACACAAAGAATCAGATTATATAGTGGGGTTAGAATGGGGCTTCATGAATTTCCTCTGGTGACTCATGAAAGTGCTCAACTCACCCTCTTATGTCCCCATTAGATATGATTATGACGAGAATGAGTGGCTGCGGTACCAAGTACCATGCTGGACAGTCTGTTGCCAGCCCCCCTTCATTCACTGTCACTGCCTCTTTTATCCTTACTAAGAACAGTTCACGCATACAAACATGGTGTTTATAGGAGAGGGGGTCAGAGAAATGATCAGAAACCAATCATATAATGTCTGGATTATTCAGCCATTTATTATTGATTCTTAGGTTGTTGTGGCTCTTTCTGTCTCTTTCTCTGTCTGTACACCAGGGGCCATTCTCATTCTGTCCGTCTTCCTTTAGGGTTTCTCAGCTTCTTTCCCAGAACCCTCTGGGCACTAAACCCACTCTGTCTGTCTGTTTGTCTGACAAATATTCCATCCATATGTCTGTCTGCTTTCACATGCAAATCAGCAGATCAAGTCCAATAAGCCTGAGGGAGGAGGGGGGATGGAGAGTAGAAAGGGGGAGCCAGAATTCTCTCCCTTTCAACTCCTTAACGCTGTTATCATGACTCCTCTCTCTCAGCTTTGGTAAAGTACTACAGGGATGAGCGGTTTACCTGTTATGGATCACAGTGTCCTTATGTAACGAAAGCCTCTGGAGAAGACAGAGAGCAGCAGCCAGACCGGGGCAGCGGGGGAAAGGTGAAGGGGTAGAGTTTCATCCTTGTGCTGGTCTTAGTTTCACTCTTTTTTGTAATTGTACCCCTAAAGCCTTTCATATTCCTTTTCTTGTTTCGCTACAGAAAAAGTTGTCACATTTTTCTATTGAAAATCATGTGTCTAAAGCAGGTTAGGAAGTGATCCAAAACACTTCAGCTGATCCCCGTTCTGACTGATGTTTCTGCGCTAGAATCTTTATTTATCCACTCTTCCACACATCCATATTAACACCTTTTTTGGTTTTGCTTTTCTGAACGATGTAATTCATACAAAGATGTATGGCAAAAGGATTCTATCTGCATTTCATTTAGTACCAATACATAATTTAGAGTGGACTCATATCTGAGTTTGTTAAATTATGGAGCTGATTTTGAGTATTTTGGAGTGTTCTATTGCGCTTTAGAGATGTTTTGATAATGTTTTGGAGTCAACATTGTACTCAATGGTTGGTGATGAATCAGCAAAAAATACCAAACAACATTGTTTTTTTGGTAGGTGGTTCCGCTGGAAGCATATAGAGTCAAAATAGGCCACATGTAAACACTGTGGGTGACAACACACACACACAAACACCACCACACTATGACAAAGTACAGAGCACATGCATGTGCTAATGTATGCGTGTAACCACGCACATGAATACACACACACACCCACACACACACACACATACCCACAATGACTGCAGTGCTGTATGCTCAAAAAGTTCCTGTCTGTTCTGTGAGGCGAATATCCTAGAATCCTCTGCATCACTCTGACAGGTTTACAGATGATCATTCTGTGTTAGAACACACTGTTGCCACTGACAACAGAACCAGGAGCTCCTTCTCTCCATTTCTTTCCAGCCCAGCTTTTCGAGAACCAATAAATCTCTCCCTCTGTCATTCCTCTCTGTCTGTTCCTCTCTCTGTCTGTTCCTCTCTCTGTCTGTTCCTCTCTCTGTCTGTTCCTCTCTCTGTCTGTTCCTCTCTCTGTCTGTTCCTCTCTCTGTCTGTTCCTCTCTGTCATTCCTCTCTGTCTGTTCCTCTCTCTGTCTGTTCCTCTCTCTGTCTGTTCCTCTCTCTGTCTTTCCGTCCCATCCTCTGTCTTTCCGTCCCGCCCTCTGTCTTTCCGTCCCATCCTCTGTCTTTCCGTCCCATCCTCTGTCTTTCCGTCCCGCCCTCTGTCTTTCCGTCCCGCCCTCTGTCTTTCCGTCCCGCCCTCTGTCTTTCCGTCCCGCCCTATGTCTCTCTGTCCCGCCCTCTGTCTGTCCCTCTCTCTCAACTCCAGTCTTTCATGCTGTACCACTTCAGTGTCTTAAGGCCGTGTGGTGCGGTTATGTAACTGTTGTGATAAAGCTCATGGATTGATATTAAGGGTACACTCAGTTCCCACAGTCTGGGGTGTAATATGGCAGACGTAGCTGGACGTGCGTGCGCGCGCATGTGCGTGCACCCTCCAAGGGTTAATCTAACTGTGTATTTTTGGGGACGCGGTCCTGTCCTGTTGGGAGTATTTTCGGCTGTAATTGTAGACTTGCTAATGAATATCATTAGTGTAGCTGCAATTTTTCTCGCACGTACGCCGACATAGTTAATAGACTTCTAATGGAACCGGAATGTACAGACATGCGCCGCAGACTAGTGTTCTGGAGGGTGAAGTAGTGTGCGGTGTCTGTCCGCACATCATGTCCCTTTGTCTGTGTTGTCTGTTTTGTGCAGGTCTGTGTGTTGAACGTGCTCATCCGTGTTGTGTATTTAATGGGTGACCCCCCCCACCCTTAAGGCCTGATCTCAACCTACGTAGCAAGGGGCCATCCCCTGGTGTGTGTGTGTGTGTGTGTGTGTGTGCGTGTGCGTGCGTGCGTGCGTGCGCGCGTCAAACGTTAACCAGTCTTCTTCCCAGGCCTGCTTTAGAACATGGATGACTGAATCGGCGGTGATGGTGGGGGTACGCTGGTGTTAACACTCGATGCTATGTCAGTCATGCAGGGAATGTGGAAGGTGGGGTCGGAGGGGTTCTAGTGTAAAAGTGGAACGGAGGAGGTCGTGCTGTCGACCGCTCAAAGGCCCTCCGTGTAACTGATGTGACGACGACTTCTGATTTTTAACAGCACTTTAGCCGTCTGTTTTATGTACTGTTCTGCACTTACATATTAGGTATTTCAGCTGCCAAGACTTTTGACCTTTTGACCATTGATACTGATTTATCCTGGTGTGATTGATGCACACATGCTCCCTGGGACTGCTATGGCCATAGAGATGCTGCTTCCTTCCGGCTGTTCTGTAAAGTATTGAGGTCATACAGTTGGCCATTTGTGCGTGCGCATGTGCGTGCGTGTGCCTGCAGTACAATGCCAGTTCATTGTCATATGGATCTGATGTCATTTTATATGAATGACTCTGGGATGCAATCAGGTTTTCTGGTGGGAGGAGGATACAGAGAATGTCTTATACAGGGATACACTTTCTTTCCCCACCCCTCACCCCACTCTTTTCAGGGGAGGTTGCAGGCCCCACTATCGTGGTCTGAAGAGGGGCATTGTGGGAACTGGAGCAGCCCTTTTGGACCGAGCCCAGGTTCTGAGTCACACCACACGGGTGCCATGTACAGACTGGCCCAGTGTGTCTGTGGGGGGGCATGGGTGTACGCGCACTCTCCCGTGCTCTGTCTTTGTCCTCTTATTTTCTTTCTCCTTGGCACAGCTGTGCCCCCTCTCTCACACACCCTCTGGGGAAACTGTCCCATCATGCTTTGCCCTGTGGGGGTTGGTAGATTGGCTGGTAATCTGCAGATTAGTGGGTGGTATTGTCTGAGCAGCAGACTGACAGGGATTATTCACACTCACAGATATCTCTCCATCTCACACACACTTTTTCCCTTATTATCCAAATGTTCCTATACCCTAAAACCACTCCCTCATTGTTAATCATAGTAACCTAAAATATATGCCGAAATGCAATCTAACTTAATTCCTTATTCTAAATTTATCCCCTAACGCCTAAACTAATCCCGACTCTTACAACAACCTCAACTGTACATTTTACTGTAAACCTAACCCTATGCTTGTGAGACCAACATTTTATTTCCAAATAAAATCTGTTTTTCTCGGATGCATAAACTCTCTACTTAAAGAGGTTTGGTGATTTGGGGTGTTTTTCTACTTAACCAGAGTTACACAAACTGATGGATGCCATTTATGTCTCTGCGTGCAGTTTGAGGAAAGTTGAGGTGTAACATATCATTAGCTCAGCTCAATTGCTGGTTGTCAACACTAGCTAGTTGTTCTCAAAATGAGGAAATTACTCTGTATATTCCGGCTTAAAAATATATTTCTCTGAATAAAAATGTTCTTTTACCTCAAGGTCTGAGAAGTGTTGTGATTATTTGACAAATAAAGCTAGCTTTATAATAAATTGACATATTGAAATGATTAATAATGTTATTAAACGTAATAATGAATTATGTAAACTCTGTACATTTTGTATTTTTATTTCTACAAATGTTGTTTTTCTGCCAATTAACAGGGAGGCTAAATCAACGTGTCGGTATAGCTGAAAACAAAATAATTTTGACTGTTTGACTCAATGTCTTCGTTTGTAATGCCAATGTAGTAGTAGGTAGTAGGGACGTGTCTCCTGCAATGATCATGTCTGATGGCCACCTGAAAGTACAATATTGACTACCCAGAGCTCTGACAAATGCTCAATCTCTACTTCCTTGTTGTTTGGTACAAATATATGCAAGAACTAGACGGTCTACAATGAAAGGCTCCTGCGGTTCCATGTGTTACTCAGGCACTTGGTGCATAGGACTGAGGTTTGTTACTGTCAGACGGACTGCGTTTGTATTGTTTTAATGCCAGAGTAAGAGAGACCAGCCTGACTGTCGTAATAGATCTAACACTGACTGATGGGGGTATCTCCTTCCATCCTATCCTGGCTGCCATGCTAAAATATTCATGCTTTCACAAAGCCTTGTCTACGCACGCACACACGCGCGCACACGCACACACACGCACACGCACACACACGCGCACGCACACACACGCGCACACACACACACACACACA
>JACXGJ010005924.1:0-36744 GCA_016801105.1 Esox niger | reverse complement strand
TGTGTGTGTGTGTGTGTGTGTGTGTGTGTGTGTGTGTGTGTGTGTGTGTGTGTGTGTGGCTGCAGGATGAGTTTGGCTACAACGCGGAGACCCAGAAGTTGTTGTGTAAGAACGGAGAGGCCCTGCTTGGAGCTATCAACTTCTTTGTGTCCAGTATCAACACACTCGTCAACAAGACCATGGAGGACACTCTGATGACCATCAAACTATACGAGGCTGCGAGGTGAGACGATGCCCGGACCCACACAGGTCACCCAAGGGGGACAAACAGAGAAAATCTCCTGAATAACACTACAAAAAAAACTTTTATTTTATTAACCAATTCTAAATATTGAAATGGCTTCCCACATCCCTTGAGTCCCTTGGCATTGTTGACAAAGTGTCTTATTTTCATGACTCAAAGCCAGATACTCTGATTGGCCAAGACAGCGTTAGTTATAAGCTGTCATTAGCGCTATCCTCCCCGGTCTCCCAGGCTGGAGTTCGACGCGTACAGGGCTGACCTGGAGGAGTTGAGCCTGGGGCCTCGGGACGCAGCCACTATGGTGCGTATAGAGGTGGCCCAGCAGCAGTACCAGGTGCAGAGAGACAAGTATGAACGTCTACGCTCCGACGTCACCATCAAACTCAAGTTCTTGGAGGAGAACAAGGTGGGTTACTCCAGTGAGTTGTTGTTTTAGTCTGTATGATTGCTCGGTTAGCATTCTATATCTTCATCTGTCTCCAACTCTTTCTCTTTCGGTCTGTGTAGGTGAAGGTGATGCACAAGCAGCTGCTTCTCTTCCATAATGCTATCTCAGCCTACTTTGCTGGGAACCAGCAGCAGTTGGAACAGACTCTGAGACAATTCAATGTCAAGTTAAAGCCCCCAGGGTCAGACAAGCCCTCCTGGCTGGAGGAGAGCTAGAGTGGTCAACTCCCAGTGGTCTGGGCGCATAGATGTCAAATATCTTGGAGTACAAGTACCGATCTAGGATCAGTTTTGCTCTTCAGATCTTAGTTAAGAAGATTGTATGGATTGCAGGACTTGATGCTTGATTAGCACCACTACTCTGAGATGCTTGATACAAAAACCTTGAGGTCTCCATCAGGTCTTTGGTATATTTGGGATATAAAGACTGAGAGAAACAATTGAGTTTGGAATAAACAAGACAAATAAATAAATGGATGGCTAGATGGATGGACAGATATATGAAATCTACGTGAACTGTATATACAAACCAGAGACTACTAGTCATGATGATACTAAGGGAAAATGAACACTCATTTAGTCACTCACCTTCATCGGTAATTAGCTCATTTGTTCTTACAATGTCAATTCTATGTAGATTTGAAGCTGTTACTAACTATTCACAAAAAGTGTTGTGATATTGTAGGCGTGCAGAACGGGTTTTGGGTTTATCACACTTTATTTTATGCTTATACTTTGCACATAAATGTAATCATTCTATTTTCTCTGTTTTTCTGAAGGGTCATGTAAGGTTTTACAGAATATTTAGTTTGAAAGGTCCGTACAAATTTACATGAAGTACATGAAGATAAAGATGGACAACTTGCAATATTTGCACCCGGTAAAGAATAACCTGTGGATTTGTTTGTGAGCCAGGGAGGAATCTGACGTGCTGTGCTGTGTATTATTTAGTATACTGTTGATGGCTGAAATGATGGCTTAATATTGTCTCAGTGACGAACATTTAGATAATCTCCCTCATATTATTAATCCTACAGATTGTTATTACACCCTTTTAACCTGTATCCCAGTACTCGCATATAATTAACCTACGTTCTGAAAAATACCTCCATGGATTGTGATTTGTTACGTTTTTCTTTTGTTTACGCTCCCATTTCTAAATTCACGTATTGTCTAACTTTTTAAACAGAACTGGATTTGGACTACAGTAAATGATACAATGGTGTACAGATAGATATGATGTTTCCATAGAGACTGGATGTTTCCTAACAGGAGCTTTAGAGAGATAACATTCTGTCCACCCATTTGCTGTCCTCTGAGTATGTTGTTGTTGGCATCATCACCAGTGTTAGAACTTTACCATAATGTGTGTACATACATGACAATACAATTTGAAACATGGCTGGTACTTCCATTTGTGATAGTCGTCTTTACTGTCACTGTTGAGCAGGCAACTGTCCTGGACTGCATCCCAAATGACACCTTGTAACCCAAGTATTGCACTCCATTTGGGCTAACCTAGGGCACTTGACAAAGAGAAGGGGGCTGTATTAATTTTCCCTCGGATAGAACTAAGTTATACGTCAGTTGAATGTGGAAAAGTGAAATGATAGCTGTCAGAAGGGATTTCTGGTCAGTTAAAATGTTTTTAGGTGAACAGACTTTTCTCAGTCTAGACAATTCAATCTAGATAATTTTGGATTTAGGGTTACGCTCATCCGTAGTTAAACAATCTCCCGTGATATGGAACAATCCTATAGGGTTCTTCAAGGAGCTTTTTTTCACTTGGAGTGTGATTCAGGAAGGGGTATTTAAGAAACAACAGATCTGTGTGTTGTGTATGTTTGAACTGTTTGTGTAGTGTATGTCCCATTTGTCTGACTGGATTCATCTGCAGGTTCAGGTTGTTGAAGCGTCTGATAAGTACACACAATGGGCATCTATTGTTACTTAAACCGCAGAGACTCAACTGCTTCATCAAATGGCTTCATCTATTCTCTACATGCAGCAGGACTTGAGTGGTTAAAAGGCCATTGCTTATAAAAACTGAAAGTGGTGGTGCTGTCACTACCTTTTTAGATTTTATACAAAGTATTGAAAGCGCATCTGGTTGGATTAATTAAATATGCTGAAGTTAAGCATCAGGTCTTTATGACAGTTTATCTAAGACATTTGCTCATAACTTGGATCAAGGTTAGCCTATTACCTAGGGCAAATTGACAACGTTTTCAACTCGGACAACTTGAATCTGCTGTGTACACTTTAAGTTAGTGACACGAGTATGGCTGGGTATATCTCGACTGACTTGCTATGAGGAATTTAACAATCGTCATTGCTTTGCGACCCTGTGATGAAACAGGACTAACTTAACGTGATAGGTCGAAGTTCTACCGGGCGGAGCGTTTTACATTCATTTATAACTGTCGGGATTCCAATCTCCTCATGTAAAGTATTTCGGATATGGCTACTAGAAGGAAACGACTACAATTGTACGGTTGGAGAATTTATGATATGTCCACTATCTGGGATAATACTAAAAAGGTGCAACACTAAACGCTTCTATTACTTAAGGTTACGGCGTGAATTTCCTGGCACTTGCGGTTGTCCAAGATGCATTTGTTGCATCCTTAATGTAAATAACTCCAGAAGGACATTTTTAAAACCAACCTATCTGGTTAATCCAAATTGTTGTAAAAGAAAGTTGGGGAAATAATATATTTTTGTTTATTTTCTGGACCGGAGGACCACCCATCGAGACCTGATAATGACTAAGCTGCAGGGAGAATTGGGCGACAGTGTGTTAAGTGCGTTATGGCCCACGCACCAAGGAGCGCAACATATGGAGGCGGCCAGACGCAGAGTAAGTGAAATATGGGCGCTGGCAGTGAGGGGGTTAACCGGGCGTGAAGCTCAACCTGACACCTTAGCGCAGGTAAAGTTGCGAAATAAAGCACTTCTGCTCTGGTACTGGTGGTGTCGAGGTGGTAGTTAACTCCGTCACTTGTGATTTTCAAATGTCCATAGGACAGCACCGGATTGAACTAGTTAAGTGGCGTTTCATAATGGATTAACTCTGTACAGCACTGCTTCCAACAGGTAAGGTACAGAATTCGAATCTTTTTTTTAAAATGTCAAGCCCCATATTTAGTAGAGTAGGATGCTAGCTTAGCCACAAAGAGCACGTAGCCTATGCTCTTTTTCATGCGCTATTATACCATTTGTAAATTAATATCGTCTTCCAACAAATAAAAAAATATATACTAATGTCGCTGTCCACTACATTTCCTTATTCACTGTCTACTACATATCCTTATTTGTTGATATTTATGTTGTCTCATTTGAACAGTTCTGACACAATTCTCATGAGCTGGTCTGTGCTTGACAATATACCGCATGGGGAAGTTAGGCTTTTGACCAGCCACTGAATTTAAAGCTTACGCATAGTGTTTGTTTCTTTACAGGAGGGATCAATAAAGGGAAACGATTACATTACTCTCTTCAGTTAGTGATAAGAACCTTTCTGGGACCTTTTATGCCTTTAATGTGGCTATAATGATGATGAAGCCAGAAGGATGAGACCTTGATCTTTTCCTGATCCTTGGTCCATCTACTTCCTTCCCAGTAAAGATGGAATCAGCAGTTGCGCCACCACCACCACCACCTCCTCCACCACCCCCACCTGCTCCTCCACCACCTCCCCCTGGTCCGCCTCCCCCAGGCCCTCCTCCCCCTGGCATGTCATCAGGACTTCTGCGCAGCGGCTCCAAGATGAGAAGCTTCAACTGGGATGCGATACCCAAACATGTTGTGGTTGGTAAACACAACATCTGGACAGCAGAAAAGACCACTGTTGCCTATGAGCTGGACACTAAGAGAATGGAGGAACTGTTTAGTCACAGTCAGCAGAAGGTACCGAAGGAACTAAAAAGACAGAGTGTCAGAGGCTTGCCATCCAGTGTACAGGGGACTGCAGTGGTAAGTTGCCCTATCCTGTCGTACCAGAAAGGCACATCTCTAGGTCTATATAGAAACTTGGGGATACAAGTGTGTTAGTTGGAGTAGAAGTCAAGAATAATTACACTGGTTGAATGCTTTTAAGCAGCGTGTTTAGATATTCGTCTGAGAGGTGTACATATCTGGTCCCAGGCGAAGCCTCTGCCATGTCATGCAAAAAACTCCTGTCTTACACATTTCTAACTAGTTTTTCTTTAGCAGCTACATCTGAAACAAGACTGAATATCAATATTTGTTTTGCTATTGAACAGAGGTTACCAATGTGTTGACCTGGCCTAGATTGGTTTTCTGTGTAGTGCGGTTGAGTGTGGGGAATATTTTACATTACCACAAGGTGACATATTGTGTTGATGTTGCAACTGCCTAGGGCATGTTGCCATGTTGAAGGCTGGAGGGATGGATACCTTTAAGATCATATAACACACATCATCCCAAGGTTCGCATTTGACTTGATGATGATAATTGTTAATTTTGCAGTGTACTATAGTGGAAACGGGTTGCCAGAACATCTTGTGGAATTGCTAAGATCAATGCTGAATCATTACTGAAAATATTTAGCTCCAACCAAAGTCTACTGCTTCTATATATTCCTCCTTTACATGGTGTTACTGTAAGGCTGTCTGCCCCTTCAGTCATTTTAACAGTTAACTCCAAATTGCCTTTGTGTATAATATTTGTGTAAAATATGATGTAAACCTTTTTCCCTCAAAAAGATAGGCATCAAAATAATTGACACAAATGTTCATCCTCTTGCCAGAGGCCACTGGGTTTTGGGCTAGTGTGTCATGGTACTTTGTAAAGAGCATTATGCATTTGATAGTAATAGGAAAACAGACCTATTACAGCAAATGTCCACCACCATATTTTATGGTAAACACGGGGTTCTTTTCTGGACCTGAATCAGTATTTTGATGCCAAAACCACCACTGATGTGCATAGCTAAAGAGCTTAATTTTGTCTTACAGAATGTTGTTCAACCCAAAATTAAAGGCTTGCATAGTTATATACCTCATTGTTAAATAAAATAGACACTTCTGAGCAACTATAGTAGAAGTAAGTAATTTAGTTAAAAGAGGTAAAAGGACAACATCCAGGGTGCCAATAATCTTTGGATGTATCTGTAACTATAATACAAATACTTTCCCAAATGATTTTCTTTTAATCACATGCTTATTAGCAAGTCATTAATGACCAAGGGTGTTATACACTGTTGCTTTGGTGATCGCCAAGAAAGAAATACAATAATAATCAATAACATAATGAAGACAAAACAAACATCTTTCTTTAGATCTGAAACATGTAACCTAGTAGGCCTAGAAATTTCTCTACATTTAAATTCCTCAACAAATGTCTCTTCATTTGGATAACAGTAGCTAACTTGTCAGTTATTGTAATTAACATGTTTTCCTATATTGTATCATATGAGTAAAAAACACCATTATCTTAATTGTGCGTTATGTTCATAATTCGCTCATATTTTTGCATTTCCATATCCATATATTGAGTTTTACTTTAGAAAGAAGGAACCAATTCAAATAAATTAAGTTTCTCTGTAGAGCCCATTAAGGCATTAACGTGCACAATCAGGACTCTGGCAGATCCAGCAGTTCCCTATGAACACACGCCACTGAGGTTTCAGGGAAAAGGAGAGGCCTGCCACAGGATGGCCCTGAAGGGGTGAGTAACTGTGAAATGACAGAGCACACCTGTCGACAGTGGGCACCGAACCAGACCGTGGCCCTTAATAACATACGTCAGACGGCTTCTACTGAACACTGCTCGGATCCCCGGTGTCTTGCCAGCTACAACTGTGACAGGGACTTCCTGTAGTTTAGCTGCCGCCCAGCTCGGTTTTGAGTGAAACATTGCGGGTTTCACGCCAGTACACAAGAAAAAGCCTCAGAAGTCACGTTAGACAGATGAGGTCATTTTGCCTCCGAGTCACTGAGTCAACGAGTGACTCGACAGTAGCGTGTGAGCGCATGCGGACGTTTGTTTGCCACGACGATGCGTATATTCACTCATGTACGTCAAGAGGGATGGATTTGACTAAACTCAGAAAATGGATGGGCTACAAATGATTGCGCCACTTTACAGCAAGCCGATTGACTTCCCCAGCAGAGGCTTATTTCCCAGTATAGAATAATGTGTAAGCAAGCAACTTAACTTGTAAACTAAGCAACGCAGGCATACTACAGGAAAAAACACCTTTATGCATACAGTATTACCTATGAACCCATTTCCCCTTTTTTGTCACGTGGGTTTCATTTGAACTATAAAACACTAGTTGCTCTGATTATGTTGTTTTACAAAACAGATGTTTGTATCTATGGTTACCAGTGGTATCTAGGAATCATTTTATTCATTGCCTAGCTAACCTTTAGTTGAACATGGCTTGGAACATTTAATTAGTTACCATGGATGTATTGTTGCCTCAGTTTATAAGAGTATATTATACCTACCTACATACCTCCATGAACTGGCCTGTAGCTTCTGTAAATGTACTTCCCTTTCTGTAGGTGTGGGTGGAGATTCTGCAGAACTACTGGGTTTTATTCCGATGTTATTAAAATAATCAACATTATCAGCTGTGTCAGTGGAACAGTTGAACCACTTCGTAGTCAGATTTGCCCATCCAGTTCATTGAATTGTGCCTTTATTGAAACTGGCCTTATGCAACATGCAACTCTGTTTTAAATCTGTTTAGAGAAGCAGGAGAATGTCGGTATGCAAACAACGTATAAAACTCCTGTGGAACCTTAAAGGGGTAGTTTGAAATTGCAACGATGTCAGATAAACTGATTAATACCATTTTTCTGCACTTAAGTAGTTACATACAGTTATATGCCTAACATAATGGATAACTTGGAATAGAAATGTACAGCATGTTTGAGTTTTTGCTTATCCTACCAATTTGTTTGTCAGGTCCTGGCTAGGGTGCATCAAAGCATCTCTATGCACCTGGGGACCACAGCCAGGGCCAGACCGCAGAGGTGTCTCTGGGCATCTCTGCATATAGCTTGTTGTTTGTCCCCAATTAGAGGCAGCTTCCGTGTGTTTAAGTTGGCCTTTTGGCTTGTTGTGTTCTGGATCATTGTTTGAGTTAGTTGTGCTGCAACAGTTTCGGTTGGTGTCTCTTCTTTTTTTGTTGGAAGAAAGATTAAAAGGTTGTACTTTGGAAATGTGCCTCGTGTCCTGCCTACCCACAAATGTGACAGTTTCATTCAAATGCTCTCAACACCAAAAACTTTCTTGTCGCTTTGGGGATCAATGCAGGCATAACAGCAACATTGTGTAAAAGGAACTAAAAAGCATATTCCACTAAACCCGGGGTCAGAAATCCTTTTCCTGGAGAGCCAGGGATATGCAGGAGTTTTTATGTAACTGACCTGAAAGATTACATCTGTTGAATTTAGACAATTACCAAACAAAGGTATTAGCTAAGTTGGTTAATTCACAGACTTTGTTCAGCATTTCTGCTTTTCCAGACTGTTCATTCAAATACATGCAGTCAACAAAAGCAGTAATTGTTCCCCATAAACTAGCTAACAGCCAATTTTAAAAACTAATACCGCCTCATTTTGAAAAGCATATCTTGGAGGGTGTGAACAAGGCTCCGGTCAGAGTGTAGTCTTTACTAAGTCAAAGAAAATTAGCCAACCTGGCTATTCTGCAATGCTGTGGTTGATTGGATCATTGTTGAGACAAGTCCAAGGGCTCTGTTGAACAAGTAAAACCATATCTACCCACCTCTGGTGTGGGCACAATAATTGCTACAAAACATGTTAAGCCTTGGTCCAATGTTTCATGGGATGAAATGAACATTTGTATTCCCAGACTTATGGAATCCATAGATTCCGGCATAGTAAATGAATTTCCATTGACCGATTTCCTTTTATGAACTGTAACTTGTTGCATTTATATTTATGTTCAGTATGTAAACCAAACATCTTTAACAAATAGAAACTATGCATCAATTGCTCAAAGCATGACATAGAGGCTGCAAAGTTGTCATCACATGTTGACACTGCTTATATTCAGGCAGCCCACTCCTGTTCTTCCAAAGGGCCATTATGTTTGTTTGGTACGGTAGTAGGTTAAACACGAACCAGCATATCTTTAAGCTTATGCTAAGTTAATCTAATGTTAGTATCATTTCTAGAAATCTACAGGAACTGGTATTCAGGACAGGGGTTCCTGTGGAATTATGGTCAATTTGCTAATGTTGGTTAGTATTGGTTTGCAAAACTACCTATAGCTTCATACTGGTACACAGATACTTACAATTTGTATCTACAAGTTCATCTGCCTCAGTTGAAATTGATAAAAGGCTCTGTTGATAAAATTCCATACCATCCCTTTAACCTTTGGAATCAACTGTTTTTTTGAAGATGCAGCAGTATTTGTGATTAAAAAAAGAAGATTGTGCTTATTGTCTATTATTGACAAATTGGAGTCTTTGAGTGTGTCTGTGTGTGTGTCTTTGTGCACCTTTGTGTGTGTGTCTTTGTGTATCTTTTATATGTGTGTGTGTCTTTGTGCTTGCAAGTGTTCTGGTATTGTTATTGACTGGTTAATGTGTTCACTATAAACAGGTCACATTACTGAACTCAAAGAGAAGCATGAACATTGGAATCTTCCTCAAACAGTTCAAAAGGTGAGTCAGAGAGAACAAATATAAAGCCTGGTCAAATGTTATAGACTATGTATAGGCATCTATACATTAATTGGCACCCTTGATGCAGACAAAACTAAAAGGCTGTACAAAATGAACATCATACCTGATGATCTATTTCATACTCACACGTATTGGGAAATGACATCATACAAAGTGAACAAAGATTTTGCAAATTAAGAAAAGTCTAATAAGTAAGTTGGACTCCCACGGTTACTTGTCAAAGCTACTCCACAGCTATTTTGTACCAGGGGTGTAGAATTAGGAGGGAGGGGCAATATTACAGACAAAAGTGCGAAAATCCTGGGATCCATTAACCCTGACCCCCCCAATTTACACTACAAACCCATGCCATTGGTATGTACACCCCTTGGAAAGTTGTCCTTTTGACCTGAAAGAGTAACTTTGGGTCATAAAGATTAGAAATTGTATCTGGTTTGGTCTTAACCATATTGGCGTGTAGTAACACATCATGCCAAGATCAATAAACATTTCTGAGTCCCTCTGAAGAAAGGTTTTAGAAGCCCATGAGCATGGAACGGGTTTAAAGGCTATTTCCAATAATTCCGATATATGCTGGATTATCCACATATGGTGAAAAATTCCAGAACCCTGGTAATTTACATAGGACAGGTCAACCCACCAAAATATAGCCCAAGAGCTGACCTAAAGATACTCATAGAAGTCACTACGAACCCCAAGATAACATCTCTTATCTACTGGCCTCTCTTCCCACAATCAATGTCCAAGTGTGTGAGTAATGTACATGGGAGGTCAGGAAGGAAGAAGCCTCCGCTCTCGAAAAAGAATGTCAACCCTTGACTCATGTTTGCCTGGCAGTTCCTGGTTAAAGACCAAAACTAGTGGAACAGTGTTCCCTGGACAGACGAGTCAAAAGTGGAATGAAAGGTTGGCTGAAATGCCAGATGACATGTTTGGCAAAATTAACTCTTCCATTTAACAGGAGAATCTCATACCAAAGGTGAAGCATGGAGACATTGGCTTCATGGTCTAAGGATGTTTGCTTCTTCAGGGCCTGGCCAGCTTGCAATCTTTGAGTCAACTTTGAATTCCATATTGTATCTGATCATTCTTGAGGAGAACGTGATCCAGTTTGTCAAAAGGCTGCAGAAAACATGGATCATGCATCAGGACAATAACCCTAAACACACAAACAAAGTTACAACAGAATGGTTTAAAATAAGTTTTGGAGGATTATGGAATTGCAGGCTCACAGCCCACATCACAACTGTATCAAAATGCTGTGGGAAATTTTGAAGTGGGAATGCACGAAAGCCTTTGAACCCAACACAGTTGAATGAATACTTTAAAGAACCTTGGGTAAAATGTCCTCCCAGTCCATGTATGATGTTGATAGAGCATCTTATATGGACACACTTTCAGTGTGATATTATTAATTATATTAACTTTATCTGTCAAAAGTGTTGAAATTAAGATCCGTATATACATATCTAAATGTCCAAATATGTAAAAAATTAAATATATATTCTCCAGGGGGTGTGCTTTTTGACATGACTGTACTATAGACTAGGGTGTTATTTAGACACACCCATTAACTGAGTCAGAGACAGGCTGGTAATTGTGCTAAAGGTGGAGCAGTTGTCAGAACCATGTGTCTTAGGAGAAATAAATGTTATTTCATCTCAGATTAGACCCAACTGCATATAGTGTTCTCCTTTTGAACTGTTGGTCTCTGGTCAAAAGGAGTGCATAATATAGGGAATCAGGTTTTATTGAGGACACACCCTCTAGTAAGGCCAAGTGGTTTTGAGGCGACCAGATATTCCCAGTTTTCGTATCTTAAGTACTGCAGCTTGTCCAAACAGGCCTGCTTTACATAATAACACTACTGTTAGGACAGCAACCATCATTCCACAGAATAACTATTGAGAAATGGCATGTTGCTATGTGTGTGTTCCGGAGAAATGACTGTAGTATTAATGTATCACTGCATACAAAGGGCTCTGATGTCTCATTTCCTGAACAATCTACTATTGACAGCTTGCTGGACAGAAAGCAAAAAAACTGAATTCATGAAAGTAAATAAAAAGAAACTAAGCAGTAAGGTTTTGTTATTATATTTATCTGTAATGTTGATTTATGGATGTACATTCCTGTTTATTGTAGTAGTGTTTAAGTTCTAAGGAATTTGAATAGTGTTTCAGTTCACTAGTTGTGCAGCAGGTGAGGGCTTGTTTAAGGTTGGTGGATCATTGAGTCCAGCTATGTACAGAGATTCACTAACAAGATATTCAACCAATGGGAAAATACGTAGGCCTCATTACCAGGCTTAAAGAAAAATAGCAACTCATATAACTTGGTACAAAAACCCCTTTGTACAGGTAGATATTAATGAAGCACACTTTCCAAAGTTAAGTGGGTTATAAAACAAGAACTGATCAGTGTCTGTCTTTCTCCCCAGGCCTATAAGGGACTTGATTGAAGACATCAGTTCAGGGAATGGCCTTAAGTTTGGGACAGGCAAACTGGAGGAGCTGTGCAAGCTATTGCCAGAGAAGGAAGAGGTATTGTATTTCATTTTATACCAGAAGGCAGGTGGTGGCAGTAGAGGCATCCGCACATTGCATGTGCTGAGCTAGTCAACTATAACAGACCACGAAGTTGGGATTATTGAATGTGATTTGTGCTGTCTCAGTTGATGCATGCACTGAGGTTATAGAACTAGCTTTAGTTCATTTCTAACAGTGTCATCCCAAGAACCATAATTCTTTGTCTAGCGGGCTGCTTAGCTCCCTGCAATACATCGCTGGTTTGCCTCTGAAGCCATTGTCAGCAAGGTCAGCCCTGGTCGGTCCATGGACGATAGATCAGATCCTGCTACGTCTTAGAGGGCCAATATGAAGCTATTTTTCCTCAGCTCTTCAGATCATATCTGAATGCCCCAGGGCAATATATGGGACATTGCCCATCATCATTGGGTCTTTTGTATGGGACGTAAAGTGTTGACTCTGTGTTTGGAAAAAAATCCTATCACAGTTATCTTAAGAATAGGTGTTGTCCTGGCTAAATTCCTAACTGGGCACTATTCCTGTCAAGGCCATCTAATGAACCCCCTTATCCCTATTTGGCTTATACCTCCTCACCTGTCCATATCATAGCTGATGTGTGGTGAATATTTTGGCACAACATGGTCACCAAGCACCACCCAGGTGGATGCTACACAGTAGTGGTGGATTAGGTGAGTTTTATTCAAAAAAGAAAGTACCTATGTAATTCCATTGAATTGTGACTATGACGGGTATATTGTTACATGTTGTGTGTGCAGGTGAAGGAGCTACTTGGATTTACAGGGGACCAGTCAACTCTTCCTGCAGCAGACTTGTTCATGCTGTTACTGGTCAAAGTTCCCAGGTATGTGTGTTACAGTGTTTTTCCTGTGTCAGGTTTTTAATGCTAACTATGTTAAATAACTAGTTATTTTTCATCCTGTCCTTCTAGTTACGAGGAGCGACTCAAAAGTTTAGTCCTCAAAGAAGAGTTTTTCCCGCTCATGGATGAAATGAAACAATCCATCGACACCATGATCATAGCTGGCAAAGGTAAAGTTTGCTCCTGTTTTTGCTCTAGATCTTAATAAGGACAGTGTGTATCTGTACTAACCTCAACTGTCTTGTTGGTCTGACTGTCTCCAGAGCTGTTGGAGAGTGACGACCTTCACACCATTATACGTCTGGTGCTGAAGACTGGA
The DNA here is from genome assembly GCA_016801105.1 of Esox niger. Lineage (NCBI taxonomy): Eukaryota > Metazoa > Chordata > Actinopteri > Esociformes > Esocidae > Esox > Esox niger. Next base: position 23,634 of record JACXGJ010005924.1, on the reverse strand, counting down.
AACTACATGAATGCTGTGAGTGGAAGGCAGTAATATCACCCTGTAGATGTGACAACAGGTGTTTCTGTATTAGACAGTATGCTTTGGAGCATACCTTTTCATCGCGTTAGCTATGTTGTTAGCCTACTGAGCATTAACTTATTCTACAAGCTTTGACTAATCCACAGCTTAGTATGTCCACATGACTGTCTCATTTCCTTTGACAGGGTGGCTATGCTGGCAGTGCCATTGGCTTCAGGATGGCATCTCTACTAAAACTAGTAGACACCAGGGCCAACAAACCAGGCATGAACCTAATGCACTTTGTCGTCATGGTAAAGAGAACACTTACGGAAAGCTTCCTCTTTTTCCAACATTTTGTTTTTGTGTTCAGATGCAATATGTGCTTACATGTGTACTTCCCTTACAGGAAGCCCAGAAGGTTGATGCGGCCCTTTTGAATTTTCCCGACAAACTGTCACACATCGCTGCTGCAGCCAGGTACGCTCCCGTGATATGGCCCTTCCCCCCACCGTAATGCGCGATACTGTAACGCTTGTGTCCTGCCCCCTGAAGGATCCAAAAGGAGGACATCGAGATTGAGTTTCAGAGGGAGGCGAAGAAAGTGAAGAGGGCAAAGGAGGAGGCGCAGAAACAGGTGGAGCTCAAAGCTCAGATGGAGGACTTTCTCATGGTGAGGGAGCTTTCCTGTGAATTCTGCATGCCTTTTGCGGGATCTTGTATTGATATTTTACCCTATGTTATTAATAGACCCATGATGTATGTTGAGGTACAGTACCAGTCAACAGTTTTGACACACTTACCCATTCACTAATGGTCGTATTGAATTGGTGATGCCTGGAGTTCTGAGTGACCCCATGATCAGTCCCGGGATAACAGAGGGCCCTTTGGAGACAGGCCTTTCTGCAGTTGCTGGGATAACAATTGACATTTTTCTTGTTCGTGACATTGTATTTATTTTCATCATGTTGTTGTGTTCTTCTGTAGGAAGCGGAGTGTCGTCTGACAGAGACTGACTTGTCTCTGCAGGCACTGGGTTCAGTCAGTGACTCTGTGGCTGAATACTTCTGTGAAGACCCCAGCAAATTCAGGCTGGATGAATGCTGCTCCATCTTTAGCTCCTTCTGTGAGAGGTTTCTGAAGGCTATCCAGGTAAACGCTTTAGTCTGTTTACTCCTTCTGTCTTACATTGTCTTTGACTCCCTAACAGGTGTGTGTGTGTGTGTGTGTGTGTGTGTGTTTGTGTAGGAGAACAGTGATCGTGAGGTGGCAGAGGTTAAGAGAAGAACCAGAGAAAGACTGCAGAGTGCTTCTAATGCTGCTAAACGTCGCTCCACCGCCACCTGCTCCACACGGGACAAGGACATGGAAGGTGTAGCCCTGGAGTCTGTGCTACAAAGGTTTGTTACACCTGAATTCATGTCATTCTTTCTCATGTAAAATGTCATCAGTAAATGAAAAGCTTGTTAAAATTGTTTTAATATTCATGATTTCATTGGATTAAGGTTCCTGACAAGCCGTGTGTCCCGAAGGCAAAGAGTCTCACGAACGCCCTCCCCAACCAGCGCCAGCATGTCAGAGACTCCCATTCAAGCAAACCTCGCTTTGATTGAACAAGGAAACCGAGGTTCTGTTAAATCTATAGTGGTGTGTAAGAAGAACGAGTGGAACTCTGACATAAATTCAACTGTAACCTCCCCGTGCGACCAGAAAGACAAGTCCTACAACAAAACAGCCTGGAAGGAAAACATGATTCCCCATTCTGAGGAGATGCAGGATAACCCTAATAAACCAGCGCAGAAACATCCTAGTTCTACGCAGCCACCTGACAGAACCGGTTGTAGCAGCTCCTCTAAAGTTAGACTAATGTCAAGGATGACTGAGGAAGAGGAGGAGGGAAATGAGGAAGAGGCCCAGAAGTTGCGTGAAGTGTCCAGAAAGGTGCTAAGGTTTCAGAGCAGCCGTGGTAGTCTGTCATCTGGAGAGTATAGTCTGGACCAGCAGACCTCTCCTCACACCCCCCAAAAAACCACCTCCCCCAATGCAGCCATGTCACCCAAGGGTACGACCAGTGCTACCTGTTCTACCACCTTCTCCCCCTCAGCCTCGCCTGGGCGGAGGACTATCCAGGGAGATAGACCGTGGGTGCTGAGGGACACATGCGGTGGGAGTGAGAGCCTGGCTAGGTTCCTCAACTCTCGCCTTTCCCCCAAGGAAATAATCACCCGTAGACACAGCATAACCCTCCCCTCTAAGTCCGCTACTGATGAAGATGAGGAGAACTTCTTCATTTTTCCTCCTACTCCTACTCCTACTCTGGGGGTCATAGGCAGGATGAAGTCAGTGGACACTGGTCTGATATCCTCAACGAAAAATAAAGCCTCTGGAGAACCTAAAGTCCCTGGCCAGTCTGAGAAGTGTTGTGTCCAGGAGCTGATGTCGAAGAGCCCCTTGTCAAAATGCAATGTCTCGATGTCACGAAATAACAGCTCCAGGCACTCTGAACCCACAGGTTTAGCGTTACTAACAATGTCAGGCGACTCTGACCTATTTGGTGCCCAACAGGGCATAGTGTCAAAGACAATATCAGCAGTAGAGACACCGGCAATCGTGAAGCAAGGAGAGCCTACCCAGCACATGAGCTCATCTGTAGAGAAGACAAAGCCTCCCCTCTTGCATCTACAGCTGACTAACAACCTGGAGGGGGAGACGAATGTGTCTTCTCCCATCCATCTCCAGACACACATCTCCCAGAAACCCACCCAGACTAACCCTATTCAGAGCCCAAAACACAATATAGCCAATCCTTCTAAGAGCCCAAAGTCCAAAACTTCAGAAGCCAATGGATTCTTGGCATTTTTTAAACGCCTGGGGGAGAGGAGTAGGCCACTTTGAGAAATGCAGTGTTCATGACCTGATGTCTAAGAGTTTGTCAGCAGAGCGGCCTGCATACATTATTACTTGTTCTTACAAAGCAAGAGTCCCCAGGTTAAATCTTCAACAATACTCGGACTGGAGGGTGGCGGATAGCCTAGTGCCTAGAGCATTTCACCAGTTACTGGACGGTGGACAGATCAAATCCACGAGCTGGCAAGATGATAAATCTGTCGTTCTGGTCTCTAGTAAATTTGCTCACTGGGTGTACAATTTGACAGACCTTATGTTTAAAGCTGAAGTTCCATTCCAGTTGGACCTTGTGTCTTCCTCACATCTTCAACTGTGGATGCACGACATCTGCAGCATGTACATGCATGTATGTGTGCAGGATTTGTGGGTATTGTAAGAGACAAAGAGACAAACGGCTTGGGGCCGTCCGCTCTCTGCCGGCTGTAGCTGCCTCCTCTCTAGCTACATATAGTTTTTCCTGCTGCATCTTCTAATCATCTGCCAACGCTGCTCCTTGGGAGCCCTTAAATATCTCACTTGATGAGGTTCTGATGGGAGGCAGCTGTGCGGGGGGGTGGGGCTGGCCCTGCTGGCTGCCCTCAAAAGGCTCCTTCATGTTTTGTGAAAAAAAAATCAGTTGATAGTCCTATTTGTTTTCATTTTATATTTTGTTCGATGCTCGTTAAATGCAAACTAGCTAACCTCAGATTTTTCTTCCCGCCCCGAATCATGTTGATAAGGTTAGCTCCGTAATACGTAACACAGTCACACACACACATGCAAATACTCAAAACCTGCAATACCTAATAGGATGAATACATTTTACTGTATAGGTATATGCAGTATGCAATTTGTCATGTCCCATGTGTTTTCTTGAGCACAAAGCAAATCACTCGAGAATCATACTACATGCACTTGTGTGTGAGAAAACGATTAGTCCGTCAATTTTTTTTAAAGAAATTGCTTTGGTTTGTATTGTATAAACCTACACATTGAGGGTGGGGGTTTAGGCAATACAAGTAAAATTCAGGTTATGGCAGGTGCCTAAACTTGCCATACCCAATTGACGCCTATGATTGAAATCCGTCTTCATGTCATGCCACACATTTTGGGCATTTACCTTTTATTCCTTAACTACTCCACTGTTCCCAGATTTAGGTTTGCAAAGCTGATAGAGACATAGGCTACCTAAGAAGACTAAAAGCTGTGATCACTGCCAAAGGCGCTTCGACAAAGTATTGAATAAAGGTTCAGAAGGTTTATGTACATGAGATATTTAAGTTTTTTTCAATAAATTGGCACAGAAATCTAGGAATATGTTTTGGCTTCGTCAGTATGGGGTATTGCCTGTAGATTGATGGCAAAAAAAATGTACAGTATTGAAATGCACTCAATACTGTAGTTGATAAGTGCTTAACTCTAAATGGCACTTTTTTCTTTCTTTGATCAACAGAGAAATATAATACCCTCCATAAGTATTGGGACTGTAAAGTCAGTATTGCTATTCCATGAAAATACAGTTAATTGATGAATATGAGGTAAAGGTGTAGAATTACACTTTGTATTTCTGTCTGTTTAAAGCACATCCAGACTTCCTTCCTCAAATTGTTTGTGAGCAAAACTATTAAGTATTTCGATCACTGGTGTTTCTAACTGGTCAGATATTTCCTGTTGCTGATTGTTCACATGTAGGACCTGTGAATGTATATTCTCAGTTCCATCCTTTGCTGTAGTTATAATCGAACAGGATGTCTAGGAAGCTATTAAAGGAAGGCAAGCAACTTGGATGCTAAAATATAAGGAACTCAATTAGAATCTTAGCACAAGTTGGGCATAGGCAAATCAACAGTTTGGAATGTCCTGAAAAATAAAGAAACCACGGGGTGTCTTCAGCAATCGGCAATGACCTGGTCAGCCAATGAAAAGAACAGCAGGTGATGATGGAAAAATGACAAGAGCTGGGAAAAGCAACCCAAATAACTGTCAGTGAAATCACCCACAACCTCCTGAATGCGGTCCCAATGCCCTGTTCTCAGAGGGCTTTGTCAGCAACAAAGGCTGCAGTGCATGATGCAATCCTCTGATACACACCAAAATCCAAAAGGCCAGATTGAAATTTGCTACAATGTACAGAGGTCAGCCAGCACAGCTTGGAGCAGAATTCTGTGAACGAATGAGATGAGGGTGAACCAGAATGATTGGAACGCAAAATTGTGGAGAAAGAAAGGAACTGCCGATGATCTGAGACATACCAGCTCGTCTGTGAAGCATTTATTGATGATGTAACCCCAAAGCACACTGCCAATGCAACCAAGGAGTTCAACAGGGGGAAAAAGTGGAACGTTTTACATTGGCCAAGTCAATCTCCCCATTTAAATCTAATTGAACATGCATTTCAACTTGCTGAAGAGGAGACTGAGGAGACTGAAATCAGTAACTCCCCGAAACAAGCAGCTCTAAATGGCTGCAGTAAAGCCTCGGCCATGCAGCTCATAGGCTGATACCAGGAGTTCGGTGATGTCAGTGGATCGCAGACTCACTACTGTAATTGCATGCAGGGGATTTATGACTAAATACTGGCTTTTAAACATTGCACAAGTGGAATTGTCCAAGTACAAATAGTTTCCTGAAATGTGGGGATGTAACTCTGAAAGGATTGTTTTTTCATATTTGGTAAAATGTGTTGAAACAACCAGAAATAAAAGCTGACATTTTGTACCTCATATCCATGCCTTTTAACCATATTTTCACATGCCTTGAGTGTACAGCAAAAATAGCACTAGCAATATTACTGTCCCAATATTAATGGAGGGAACTGTATGCAGATTATGGATATTTTACATAAGCAACCATCTCAATTTGAAAAGGATAGGCCTCCTATGTTGGCCGGGTGGAGGTCTTTTAACAGCGGGGAAAGTATGTTTTTGGTTTTGCTTGGGTATGTACGCACTTAGTTTATTCAGGTCTATATTTCATGTCTTGTTTTTCTTATACATAAGTAAAAATAATTGAGGGTCCCATTCAGTTTACATTTGTACTTGTTTATTTATTATGTGCTTTTAATAAAACATTTGAACCAAGAATTAAACCCAGAATCTGAAAAGGAATATACAATGGGGGGAACAAGTATTTGATACACTGCTAATTTTGCAGGTTTTCCTACTTACAAAGCATGTAGAGGTCTGTAATTTTTACCACAGGTACACTTCACCCGTGAGAGACAGAATCTAAAACAGAAATCCAGAAAATCACTTTTTTTTTAATAATTAATTGGCATTTTATTGCAAGACATAAGTATTTGATCACCTACCAACCAGTAAGAATTCCGGCTCTCACAGACCTGTTAGTTCTTCATTAAGAAGGCTTCCTGTTCTCCACTCATTACCTGTATTAACTGCAACTATTTGAAGTCGTTACCTGTATAAAAGACACCTGTCCACACACTCACTCAATCAAACAGACTACATCCTCTCCACAATGGCCAAGACCAGAGAGCTGTGTAAGGACATCAGGGATAGAATTGTAAACCTGCACAAGGCTGGGATGGGCTACAAGACAATAGGCAAGCAGCTTGGTGAGAAGGCAACAACTGTTGGCGCGATTATTAGAAAATTGACAAAGTTCAAGATGACGGTCAATCTCCATCGGTCTGGGGCTCCATGCAAGACCTCATCTCATAGGGCATCAATGATCATGAGGAAGGTGAGGGATCCGCCCAGAACTACATGGCAGGACCTGGTCAATGACCTGAAGAGAGCTGGGACCACAGTCTCAAAGAAAACCATTAGTAACACACTACGCTGTCATGGATTAAAATCCTGCAGCGCATGCTAGGTCCCCCTGCTCAAGCCAGTGCATATCCAGGCCCGTCTGAAGTATACCAATGACCATCTGGATGATCCAGAGGAGGAATGGGAGAAGGTCATGTGGTCTGATGAGACAAAAATAGAGCTTTTTGGTCTAAACTCCACTCGCCGTGTTTGGAGGAAGAAGAAGGATGAGTACAAAACACGTATGTTCTCTCTGTAATTGCAAATAAAAGGTTTCTGTACCAAATATTAAGTTCTGCTTTTCTGATGTATCAATTAATTATGTCATATAATAAAATGCAAATTAGTTATTTAAAAATCATACAATGTGACTTTCTGGATTTCTGTTTTAGATTCCGTCTCTCACAGTTGAAGTGTTCCTATGATAGAAATTACAGACCTCTACATGCTTTGTAAGTAGGAAAACCTGCAAAATCAGCAGTGTATCAAATACTTGTTCTCCCCACTGTATATGGCGAATTGAAGTTAGTTTTTTTACTATGTTTAGAGAGATCCCAAGTTACTTTGATATGGAGGGAGCCTTCTGTTATTCAACAGGCAGGAAACTATTTTGATGATATCTGTTGATGATTGAGCACGGTAACCAACCTTAGTGATTGTATCAGTGAAAGTATATTGTTCAGTTATAAGCCAGTTAGCGTTAGCACCCTAATCCAGGAACACAAGCATTATCCACCCTTGCAGTATAGTAAAATTTGCTTAAATGTTCGGCTAAGCTGAAGCTGGGTAACAAAATAAAAAAATATGAGGAGATGTAGTTTGATAAATGGCACATTTTCCCTATTGAGTATTAAATGTATTTTTGAAGAAAGTTGATATACCTCCATTGGCTGATTCTGTAAAGGTAAAATATTAGGTAAATTCAAAGTGAATTTGAAGCATGACATACGATTTTGGTACTGGGATATTTTATTGGAAAGTGCAGTTCTTAGTTTATTCCACTGGATGGCAGAATGAGATAAACACCTAGTCAGACCTACTGTAGACCGCCAAGAAATTAATCTATTTATTCTACATTTTTTATTTCCCCAGAAAAGAACATGCCACTTATGCTAACCAATGTCTTTAACAGAGAACACATTTACCCATGTCCAAGAAAAATACTGGAACTATCTTTCCAAATATTGAACAATGAATAGTATTGCCAGAGGTTACTCTTAAAGCTGAAAGAAATTAAATTTGAATGGATTTATTAATGACGTGAGCCTTTCAAAGAAAGAATATTAGGACTTTCATGGATGGGCTGTTAAAGAATACAGTTTGTTTTCATTTATTATTCATCATGTGATGTTTTATATAAAAAAATGGTATGTGTTCTTTTTTGTCTTGCTTTGTAGATAATTAGCTTGCTAAATGTTTCTGATATGTTCCTGTAATTCTTGAACAAATTCTGCCTTGTTGCTCTCATTTGGGTCAATGTTTAAAACAGTTCATGGTGAATAGGAGGAGAGATGTAAACCCCAATCAAGTGGGCTTGGTCACAGTATTGCACTTTATAGAACATAGGGTACCATTTGGGATGCAACCGTGCTACCGCGACAAAGTAGGGAATGAGCCATGTACTCCCCAATCCCTCCCCAAAGATTTGCCTTAGTCTTTCTGCATACAGATCTGCCAGGCACTGGGACCTCCTTCTCTCTTGGCATCCAGGGCCTCGGCAAGAGGACCCAAATGTACTAGTCCCTTCCGGCTCTAAACCATGTGCCCCCTGCCCCCTCCAGCATATAGTCAGGCACCCCAGTCAGCCCTTCTACCAACCATAGGGACCCCCAGTTCCGCATGCCTCCCGAGTCATGCCATGTCTGACCTCAGGGGGTGGGGGAGGGATTAACTTATTGTGTATTGAAGATCTCTGGGAGAGAGAGGAGGGAATCTGGGTTAAACCCTTTGAACCTCTGGGCTCTAACAGTCATCAGAGTCTGGCACCGTCTGTGACTGCCTTGCGGATTATTTTCATGAACCTTTTTCATAACCCTTGTGGAAAAAATTTAAAAGACACTACAATATCCTAAATGAAATCCCGGTAGTTTCAGGAAGATAAGTCTTCTGCTTGGTAAGAACACAGACATGTGTAGATACATGCTACCACCATATCAAATGATCACTGGTGGCACTCAGGAGTCTCTGCCATTTTGATTCATTTCATGAACCAGCAATAATTTTCACTCCATTTGACCTCTTTCCTTTTCCATACCTTTTAAGTGTTTAAACTGTTTAACCTGTACGTACAGTGGGGAGAACAAATATTTGATACACTGCTGATTTTGCTGGTTTTCCTACTTACAAAGCAGAGTTCTATAATTTTTATCATAGTGAAAGACGGAATCTAAAACAAAAATCCAGAAAATCACATTGCTCCCCAAGTATTTGATACATCAGAAAAGCAGAACTTACTTACAGAAACCTTTGTTTGCAATTACAGAGGTCATACATTTCCTGTAGTTCTTGACCAGGTTTGCACACACTGCAGCAGGGATTTTGGCCCACTCCTCCATACAGACCTTCTCCAGATCTTTCAGGTTTCAGGGCTGTCGCTTGGCAATACAGAATTTCAGCTCCCTCTAAAGATTTTCTATTGGGTCCAGGTCTGGAGACTGGCTAGGCATCTCAAGGTCCTAGACTGGCTAGGACCTTGAGATGCTTCTTATGGAGCCACTCCTTAGTTGCCCAGGCTATGTGTTTTGGGTTGTTGTCATGCTGGAAGACCCAGCCATGACCCATCTTCAATGCTCTTACTGAGGGAAGGAGGTTGTTGGCCAAGATCTCGTGACAAATGGCCCCATCCATCCCCTCAATACGGTGCAGTCGTCCTGTCCACTTTGCAGAAAAGCAACCCCAAAGAATGATGTTTCCACCTCCATGCTTCACAGTTGGGATGGTGTTCTTGGGTTTGTACTCATCCTTCTACTTCCTCCAAACACGGTGAGTCGAGTTTAGACCAAAAAGCTCTATTTTTGTCTCATCACACCACATGACCTCCCATTCCTCCTCTGGATCATTTAGATGGTCATTGGCAAACTTCAGATGGGCCTGGACATGGTCTGGCTGGACCTTGCATGCGCTGCAGGATTTTAATCCATAATGGTGTAGTGCAGGGGTGCTCATTCCTGGTCCTGGAGAGCTACCATCCTGTAGGTTTTTACTCCAACCCTAATTTTGCACACCTGATTCTAATAACGAGCTGGATGAAGTGCTAAGCCAGGTTAATTACAACTAGGGTTGCAGAGAAAACCTATAGGATGGTAGATCTCCAGGACCAGGATTGGGCACCCCTGGCGTAGTGTGTTACTAATGGTTTTCTTTGAGACTGTGGTCTCAGCTCTCTTCAGGTCATTGACCAGGTCCTGCCGTGTAGTTCTGCGCTGATCCCTCACCTTTATCATGCTCATTGATGCCCCATGAGGTGAGATCTTGCATGGAGCCACAGACCGAGGGAGATTGACCGTCATCTTGAACTTCGTCCATTTTCTAATAATTGCGCCAACAGTTATTGCCTTCTCACCAAGCTGCTTGCCTATTCTCCTGTACCCCATCCCAGCCTTGTGCAGGTCTACAATTTTATCCCTGATGTCCTTACACAGCTCTCTGTTCTTGGCCATTGTGGAGAGGTTGGAGTCTGTTTGATTGAGTTTGTGGACAGATGTCTTTTATACAAGTAACGACTTCAAACAGTTGCAGTTAATACAGGTAATGAGTGGAGAACAGGAGGGCTTCTTGAAGAAATCTAACAGGTGTGTGAGAACAGGAATTCTTACTGGTTGGTAGGTGATCAAATACCTATGTCATGCAATAAAATGCCAATTAATTATTCAAAAATCATACAATGTGATTTTCGGGACTTTTGTTTAAGATTCCGTCTCTCACAGTGGAAGTGAGAAGAACCTATGATAAAAATAACAGTCCTCTACATGCTTTTTATGTAGGAAAACCTGCAAAATCAGCAGTATATCAAATACTTGTTCTCCCCACTGTATGTCTGCATAAAAAATAACACCCTTTTCCCTAAACATTTCCTCTACTTAGCATTTGCACAAATGTTGTACAGTACAGAGAAATCGGATGTCATTTGAGACATACATTACCTGCCAAAAGTTTGAACAAATCTACTCACTCAAGGTTTTTCATCTTTTTCATTGCCTCATGATGCTGGCTGGGAGAATGCAAAGCAGTCATAAAGGCAAAGGGTGGATATTTTTATGAATCTACAATATGAAATACATTTTGTTTTTGATTTGTTACTACATGTGATTTAATTATTTTGATGTCTTCTCTTTTATTTTACAATGTGGAAAACAGTAAAAATAAAGAAATTCCCTTGAATGAGAAGATGTGTCCAAACTTTTGACTGGTATTGTATATGTTATGTATGTGTAGAGGAGGAGCTGCTAGCCTGTCTCAGCTACTGTACAGTCTGCTGGCACGTCTGTCTGCCATCTGGGTTGGATGCAGTCTCCATAGCAACCCCATCTCTTAGAATGCAACCCACCCTCTCCCCCAACACACCGTCCATCCCTGTGTCAGCGTTGACAGAAAACCTCTTACTAACCACCGTCTCTCTCCTCACTCTCCTTCTCCTCCCTCACCTTCTCTCTTTCTCCTATGCATTGATGTCTCTTATCATTTAATTTATAGCTGTGTAGGAGAACAAAGGAATCGGCTGGATCACAAATCCTTTGTTGTTTAATTATAAGAGTCGCTCCTGGATTGCATGTTGTCCATAAATAGGATCTGGCGTTATGTGCACCCTGTTGACCCTGGTCAAAATCAAAGCACTGATATGGGAGTAGAAGCCATTTTGAACAGGGGTTTAACTTACTGGAAAGGGATTTAGGTATTACAGACATCTTTCTCCTCTGATAGCATTGCTCCCCATTTGCCTCTGTACTCCTCACGTAACCCTACTTCACACCCCTTATCACCACCCACCCTGATGTCTTTTACTCTACTATATGGAAGCCCCAGCCTGGTTAGCTTTTCCCCCTCCCCCCACATACACACCATCTATTAGGCTACCCCTGAAGCTATATCTATTCATGAAAAATAAATTCACTCTGGCTTGACTATTGTCTTCTTAACAGCTTCTCTGTTTTCCTTATCTCAGAAATAGCAGCCAGAGGAACAGAAGAGGTAGTGAGAAGCGTCCTTTGTCCATTTATGGGCAGGGGGCGGGGTTAAAACAGGTCACACCCCATTGCAGCAGACAGTCTATCTCTCCATCACATTGTGAGGATGCTCTATCTCATTTACATTTAATTTACATGCCCTCTATCCCATTGGACAGTCAAACTCCTCCCACTGGTCTCTAGACATTTTTACAACAGTCTTTCTAGCGTCCCGCCCCTCATCCCCTTCCTTTCTCTTCTCCTCCCCCTCCCGGTCTCGTTCTCCTCTTCCCAAACACAGCGGACCCTACCCTTTTATTCTTGTCGCTGTGTCTCGCGGTTCTCTGTGGATTTTGTTCTAACACATTAGGACTGACAATGGACAGCCCTCTGCGTGGATGCTGACACATCTCTCTAAGGCAGCGTGAAAATTTATGTGAGTACAATTCTCCTATTCAGTGTCCCCTGTGTCTGTGTATTCTCCGTTCTCTCCCCTCAGCCAGCCCCAGCCCCGCAGTGCAGTACCCACGATGTCTTGCTACATTCAGATGCAAGGAAGTGTCTAAATAATTGATTGCAGTCTCTTATCTTTAATCTCAGAACAGGAACAGCCGTGATTATGGAAGACTTTGCTTTTATGGCTGCTGTAGTTTTCTCTATACATAAGAGGAGGGAAATGGCATTGTATGTTTGTAGGATATGGCTGTGTGTCTGTCTGAAATGGTTGTCTGTTTGTCTGAAATGCCTGTCTGTCTCATAAAGCTTTGCTCTCATACACTTATGTTTTCGATCTAGTCTAATGTTTATGTTTCTTGTCTGTTGAGCCAGCTGAGGTACTTACAAATATGGTAAAATATAGCTAGACACAAACTCATCTCTCCATTTTGGCTCCTGGATCTGAGGAGAGGCAGGTGGGCATTGATACTGCAGTCTCTGGGCAGGGCCAGACTCGTGGTTGGAAGAAATAACTGTATTTTTAAAGATCTTTGCCTCGCTATGTTTATTTTAACTGCGTATATAACAGTTAAAGTATTATGTTGTGTAATTGTCCAGTAAGCTAATAATTTTAGACAGAAACATGCGAATCAGCTGGATCTCTATTCAAGACCCACAGCTCATCATTTGGGATTGTATTGTTACTGGCTAGCTGGTCTATGCTCTCCTCTTCTGCATCCTATATTTTAAGATTTGCTGGAGTAAAGGCCTTATCTTGAAAGTTGTACATTAGTCTGCTTGCAGTTCGCATAGACTGTTGGCCGTGCCTACTGTCTAAGTGTTATTAACTCACACTGGGAGCTGGCATGGACCGCAGATATAATCTTAACTCCGGTTAATGTGGAGAGTCGCTGGTTAAAGGCCTGGTCTTGCTGAGAGCAGGCCGACTGACATCTCCTGCTGGGCGATTTATCATCAACCAGGACACTGACCACAGCCTCCAAGAGCATGGTCCAACCGGTGGCAACATGTTATCACTACTACTGCCCTATTCCTATTAATGTTGTTGTAATATTCAGTGATTGAAAAACAGAAGTGAGCTGTGCTGGAGCAGTGATGCCATAGCATGAGTCTTGGGTATAATTCCATGCTACTTTAGTGGAGATTAATAGACAATAGTACATTGTAACCGTGGTGATTTTTGAATGCTATGGGATTTAAGGTGCCAGACAGAGAGAGCAGGCCTGTTCTGAAAAGTGAACTAATGAACTAGCATACTGCTTCACTGCCAAAAGGCAAGAACAGCAATACCGAATATACACACAGCACAGCTATGCTTCTGAGGTGATTAGATCGGATACAACATCTGAATACTAATCTGGTCAGGGCTTTATTCTGCCATGCGATTTCATTTGGGACATAAATGTTTCTTTGTCTTTTGCTTTTGATCAATCTGTATTTCAAAATCCGGCTTGATGATCATATGCTCTGATATCTTTCTATACACATTCAATGTACATTAGCACATTTTAATGTACCATTCATAGGCACTATATATTTATTATATTTAATTTCTTTCTATTTAAAATTTCATATTGTCCGTATACCGCTTTTCTATACTCTTTGGAACTGCTAGTGTACATTGTTTTCACTTCTTGCTTATTGCGTCCATGTTGTGTGCCCTGTCATAAAACTGTCACTGCTCAGAACGACACTTTTATTGTTTGCAATAACAAATTATTTCACTTCGATTCCCAAATTAAAATATTTTGACCACATACAGCTGTGCTTAAGATAGTGCTGATAATTTCCCAGAACATTTTGTTGGTGGATCGGTGGATTCACGACCAACCAGTTGTCTTCAGAGACGTCTCAGCTGTCACGGATGTCATTTTACCACCACAGACAGTTGGGATTCAAAAAGAGTAACATTTTCCACCTTTCTCTGCTCTGCAGTCTAAGCCACAGGAGTAGCTGAGTTAGGGGGCATACTTTGCTCATTCACTAAGATTCCTCACAGACTGAAGAAGTTCTGCAAAGTCTGTGTTCATTTTACTTTAGATTGAATCCATTGATTTTAATTGCACTATAGCATTATGTATTTAAGTTGCTGAGGGCAGCTGTCAAGAGACTCATTCTTCCTTAACTGTAGTTGACCCTTACTGCTAGTAAAAACTATTAGAATCATCACATCACATTCCTCTCTAGTCTCCAAGCAAGAAGAAACAGACATACCTGCCTATTAATGAGATCTATACATAGTTTTTATTTAAAGGTCCAGATCATCCACCATAGAGTCGTCTTTCAATGCAAAGCCGTTGTCATGACAGTTGTCAATCTCGTCAACAGCGGTGGGGCATTGGTTTGAGTCACAAGCCACCTTCAGCGTTACCAGCGAACCACCTCACAGAGATTCAGCGTTGGTCTACTCTCAGAAATCCCAGACTGGCTTTAGTTTATGGATGACCCTGCTGTTTAGAATGCAGACAGGGTCTATGATATTAGTTAGCAGAACACTGTAATGGCTTCAGTGTGTGCGCGTGCATGTATGTTGGTATGTGCACGTGGTTGTGTCTGCTATCTGCTAATTAGAAATGCCTGTACATCCTAATGGGTTGATATTGCACTGAGGATGGTGTTCTTCTACTGCACCCACTGTGACAGAGACGGGTTTCTCCTGATGCGGTTGCCTTCGTTCTGTCATCCTGTGACATTGGTCTTCGTCAATTCCTGTAGGGTCCCAGATCGCAACTTCTTTTGATCTTCAAATGCGTTTGATTCTTTAAAATAGTTGTATTAAAGCCTTTTTGGGTGGGAAACAAACAAATTTTATTGTACTTCAAAATGACAAGAAAACATGCTGTTATTTCACTGTCCATTATGCTAATGATCATTAAAATAAAAATCCAGTCATTTAGGAAGCATGTAATGTTTCCAAACTATGGATAGAGGGCTATTATTGGCTAATTTGAGGTAAAATGTTTTTGACATGCAGTCTACCTTTGACCATAATCCCTCCAGAGGGAAACAGGATGTGATCAGTGTGTTTTGGATCGTACTGTTTTCACACAATAGCAAGATAAAACAAGACAAAGAGCATAATGGTGCTTTAATCTTCTTTGATCAATCAGTTATTGAGCTGTATTAAAGGATGTCTATTAAAATACTTACCTAACCTTAAGACACTCCATTCTTTCTTTTTGATCAAACTATGTCACTAAACAGGAAAAACATGTCCTTGTCTAATCTTTAAGATGTGTCTTTCATTTTTGTTTATTGTTTATCAGTCTAACAGTAATGATGACACTTGCTTTTGGAGTTGAGATATATATATATCTCAATGTGAAAAAGTATATTTGTAAAATACTTCTGTCATCCATGTTTTTGTAGTTGCAAATGTAAAGTCCTACAGCAGATGGTTAAACTTTATTCCAGGTCGGTGTCTGTTAGCAGATAACATGTCAATGAGCCGTTCTGCTGGGATTTCAACATGCCCCCTGTATCCTTTAGTTACAAGCTGTCAGTGGATAGTATATAGAGACATATTTCCTCATGTAACAAACTGACAAGACACTGTGGTAAGTCCGATCAGAGTCTTGGGCTCTTTGGTTAAAAGTAGTACAGTGTAGGGAGTAGGTTGCTGTTTGGGACCCAGACTGTGCTATGCCAGTGTCTGCTCTGTGAATTCTGATTGATAGGAAGACAGCCAAGAAGAAATATGGATATCCACAGCAAGCTGGAGTCACTCTGACATGTACTTCCTGATCTCTGACTTTCTAGTCAGCTTTGATGGTGTTTGACGTTTCAGCTGCTGTATCTAACTCTGCACTAGGAACTGAATTACTGTTACAACATAGGCTTTTACTTCTTTGAATGTCCGTGTAATGCAAACCTGTACAGCTATGTTGGTGTAATCTGTCCTCAGGCTCCAACAGTTCACCAATTAATGACAATAAGGACAATTTAGATAATACAGGAGTCCAACTGTTGTTCAGCCATGCACGTTCTTAGCCTGGATCCAGTCTCTTTCTCTAGTGCTGCAGACTGCAGTATTCTGTTAATGTGTTCCATTTGTCTCTACTGGTACATCTACTGGTCTGTTCCTCTGAATCATGTACATTCAGTTTGTTGACTTGTGTGCGTGCGTGCGTGCGTGCGTGCGTGCGTGCGCGTGTGTGCCACTACCTGGAAAGGGGTACTACCCTGAGGCCCTGCACACTGGAACAGATTTACAATCAGGAAAACGTAATAAAAAGGCCAGTTGTCCAGTTGTTGCTTTTAATATCACCCTGTGTGCGCGTGTGGGCACGTGTCATTATTATTTCCTATTTTTTTGTATAGACAACAAATGATATATATTTATGGTATGTTTAATATGAAAAACCCTTGTCTTGCCATTTTATGTATTGTTGTTTGTTGGACATTAAATTGTTCTATTTTGGTCTTTGGTAATTATATGTTACATACTGTTACTTAAGTCTTCTGTTTTCATGCTTCCCTTTGATGTCACACACTCACCCCTTCCTGCATGGTGATCTGAAAACCGAATGCTGACCGATTCATTCTTATTCATTCTGAATGTTTTCTGGATGTATCATTACATGATGACATTCCCACAGCAAATATGGATGAAGACATGAACCAGGGTCTATATTTAAACTTATCTGGTCATCACAGCACACTGTACACTGGCACATCCCACATTATGTCATCCAGACTGCTCTGCCCCTCCTGCTGCTGGAGAGGAGCAACAAAATAAATCTCAGCTGTAAAACCTTTTGTGGGGTGGACTGCTTTTCGTTGGTTCTAGTATAGCTTTGTCAGTAGAGCTGTGGTTGTGGGTTCAATTCCCATGAGGCTTTAGAATGGAAATGTATGCCCACCTACTGTGTCAGCTAAATGAATAAAATGTAGAATGACTGCTCTGGTCCAATGTGGTGACCATACGGAATAGGCAGGGAGGGGATCTGGTCTTGATCCAGCCCAGGAGCAGTGTGGGTTGTGATGACTCATCTTTCCGCCACTGACTGGCTCCTCCAGTGGCTCCCTGCTCTATAAGCTTTCACTTATGAAACTCTATGCTTGGAAATAATGATTTTCGGGGTGGAGGGGGGGGCTGTCTATCAAATCCTTGAATACCGCTATCCACTTCATCACCTATATACAGTGATGACCTTTGTCACACAGACTGGTGAGTCATTCTGAAACATTGAATACACTACACGGACATCCTCTCACCCTGGGCCCTCCCTTCCCAGAGACGGTGGGGTTCATGCAGGAAATTAAACCAGGGCGAAGTTAGCGCTTTTGAGGCAATGTTATTAGAACCTTTTCCTGACCCAACCAAGGAGATTTTGTGTTCTCAAATATCATATGGCTCTGATCTGGAACTGATCGTTACCGGGGTTAAGCAGAAATTGCTGTCTAGTCTTGCTGGCCAGTGACCAAAATCTGTATGGAAATCCCTGTGCAGTATGTGTCTCTGAGCTGAGGGGTCAAAGCAGCTACAGAATGTCTCAGCTGTCAATCCCTTTAAGAAAATGAAAAAAGATTGATTGTTTGGACCTAAACAAGGTCTGATGATGACTGGACAATTGAGGAACGACACTCCAACAAGATGGCTAATGCTGACAACAACGTGGTACATGAAACACGATGACAATAGTACTGAGTGTAGTTACAGGATGTTGGTCATGTCTTATGGGTCACTCAGGGTTCAGCGACAATACTCAGATGAGTCCTACGAAGACACGTTAAGAAAATGTAGTGCCTATTCATCCCCTGCTTAACAGGAAGGAATTGGGTGCAAGGCCTGGTGACAGATGTTGTCCTGTCAAGCTGCTACAGAAATGAGCCCTCCTGGCTTAGGTGATATGACCATTATCAATGCCCATGTGCCCGGTTATGGTGTGGTGGTGCTGTTCCCATGGTTTGAATTCAACTTACTGCAGATGAGTGGTGTCCAGGCGCCATAGCTGAGTTTGTGAACTGTCTTTGGTCTGTTAGACACTGTGATCCAGAAGTTAGGCCAGGCCATGCACTGAAGGAGCCTGTTCAGCCACTTATTGCAGACTAGGAGAAAGAAGAGAGACCATACGTAGAGGGTATGACTGGGCATGAAAGGTACTGGAACTTTCCAAAAAATTGTATACTTGTCTTTGTTGTGTTTGTCCTTCAGAGATGAAATTAGTATATCTTTCTGTGGCTGTTATCTGAAGTGGATATGGGTCCTTAATGGCTTTCTTTTACTTGTATCCAGTAGTATATACAGTGGTTGTTATTGGGGATAGGGTGACGTTCTGGGTCTGCTGCCACAGTGAAGCAAAATCGCCTTCTGTAGTCTTGCTTTTTCATTAATCAACTGTAGTATATGATTTGAGGGTTACAGTGATTGAATAACCCATTTCAGGGTCTCTCTTCCTTCTTCCTGTTTGAGCTTCCATCTCTATGGAAACCTTGGCTTAACCTCCTTTTCACACCCACCCTTGTGTCTGCTATTCAAGCTCTGGCCACAGCCTTGTCAGAGCACATTGTCAGACCAAGCTGCTGAACACTTTTGTTTTTAATAAAGACAGATCCTCTTTCTGTGGTGAAGTCAGTGGAAGGAACTGATAGGGCCTGTGCTCGTGAAGTGGTGGGAGGGGAGGGGAGACTGCTGCAGGAAGGAGGGGCGGGGCCTGAATGGTTTGGCTTGGCTTGCACCCCTCTGATGTCACTGTTCAGCTGCTACCATTCAGACGCTTAGAAGAGCAGGAGGAGAGGGAGGGGAATACACAGAGCGGGAGACAGGGGGGCTGTACCAGGGAGAAAGAGGAAGGAAGCCGCAGAGAGAGAGAGGGAGATGATGGTAAAAAGGGCAGGAGGGAGGGAGAGTAAGATGAGGACTGTAAAGAGTGGGAGGGAGAGAGGGGCAGGGGCTACGGATGATGCATCTCTAGGGCTCACTGGGCCTTGTTATCACTGGGCAGGAAACAACAACGGGACCCAGAGCCGAGCCTGCGGCCGCTGGCTGAGTGCTAAATGTCACCACATCCACTATACGGTTCACTACTTATCATGAGATTAACGCTCACGTAGTGTACTATGCAGGGAATAGGGTGCCGTGCGGCTGAAACATGTCTGACACTGAAGCTGCTGAGACAGATGCCCATTCTGCTGCTGCCGGGCTCATGCAGAGAGGAGGTAGAATGTGAGCGCCGGGCTGTATGCTGAACGCTGAAGGAATGCCATTGTTGCAGATCCCCTCTGCAGCAAAGACAGCTGCCTCCAACTCTGCCTGGTGGTCTGAAGGAGGCTGCACTCGGCTAGGAGCTCACTCTACTTTCTGTCAGTATAGAAACGAGCACCCCTGCCTGCTTCACTATGGAAGCTGCCTATATGGGTTGCAGGGCAGGTGGACAGGTGGAACTGCTGTTATTCAGCTCTCCTCTGGGTGAGCTGGGAG
Organism: Esox niger; assembly: GCA_016801105.1. Taxonomy (NCBI): domain Eukaryota; kingdom Metazoa; phylum Chordata; class Actinopteri; order Esociformes; family Esocidae; genus Esox; species Esox niger. Next base: position 3,937 of record JACXGJ010005924.1, on the reverse strand, counting down.
TCAGGCAGGAGACATTATAGGGAAGGAACCAAGGAGGAATTTAGGGAGTGCCGTTTTAAGGCTTCCCTTTTCCCCTCCTTCCTCTTTCAGCAGCATAACAACACAGTGTAGCTAGCTGGCTGCTGAGAGAAGAGCATTGTGTTTATACTTCAGTAGCTGCACTGTCTGCCGTGTCAAACCAATGAGGACACAGACGGTTGTGTAAATATATAGAAGTGTAACGTGAAGAAAACAGCAGCCGGGAAGAAAAGAAAGGAGGAAAGAGAGAAAGGAAGCGAGTCAGGATTCATTGTTGTCTGTAAGCAGAGCAGGAGACCTTGGGGAAAAGTTCCCAGCTTACAGGTCTTGGGCTCCATCATAGAACAGGAAAGCAGGAAAGTCTGAGCTTTGGACATCCGTTGCATGGAAATATCTCAGAGGAGAGAATACTGATGGAGACTCGTCCAGGTCGAGGACACGAGGACGTCCTGAGGATGATACCAAGCTGAGGCCCAAATAGCCTACAGTTTCCTCCACTATAGAAGGTGAAAAGGGTGAGGGACATTTATCTTTTAGCACACAGCTAACAGAGCTTTGGCTCACCAGCCCAGCAGTCATGTATTCACGTGTTCTCTGATTTACGTGCGTGCGTGCGTGCGTGCGTGTGCGTGTGTGTGGGTATGTATGTATACACGTATGTATGTATGTATGACTGCTGTTGTGGTAAAGATGCGGAAGGTGGGTCAGATGATGCCAGGTACTCCAGTACTCCAATCTGACTCAAGTAACATGGCAGACACTGTAAGCCTATGGCGCGAGTTACACAGTACGTGTGACTTCTCATCCTGTCTGTTCTGCAATTCATTCTGTGAACTAGGTCACGATAAAATGTCCTGAGAAAGTTGGAGCACAAAATCACCACTCGCTGCATGCCTTCTTAATACATTTGATTTCCTATATAGTTGCTTGTGATTCTTTACAAAAACAAAAAGGCAGTCGACTGTACCCTTTGGAAAAGTGTTTTTAAGTTTTCTCTAGGAGTGTAAAAGGCACCTGTCCTGAGAATATTTTTTATGAGTGTGGACATTGTTTTCTTTTTCTCAGGCCTGATTTGTATCCGTTTCACATATTCAAGGCAGTTTTAATGTACTGCAAGCACTAGAAACAGTCCGAGTTGCATCATGCAGTCATAAATGGATCCTTTCTCTATATAGTGCATTACATTTGACAAGACTAATTGGCCCTGGTCAAAAGCAATAATGTGTATTCATACATATGGATAGGGTGCCCCTGGAAATGCAAGGCATCCATAACCCTTATGAGACCTTAGTGTAATCAGTACTCTATGTGAAAAGACAATTTCATGGACTCTAGTGTGTGGTCCTGACTTTAACGAAGAGCCTAAGAGTGAGACAGCATGAAAACTTAAAAATAACTCTGGAACCAAACAAAAATCTTCCACCGCAGCTCAAATTGAAACGGTCTGGACAGTGGGTGGATGTGTGGGCTAGGTAGGCTTGAGGCTAATAATAACAGTGTTGTTAGTAGCACCAGGCTGATGTGTTTTATACCACTTCTGGTTGCTGTGGGTGGAGTAGTGTGACACTAGTGACAGTTTCTTCCTCCCCTGTGGCATCTATACAGTATAATAAGTCTTTATCAGCGCCTCAGAGCAAGTAGCATGTGGCTGGTGTCACAAGGCTCTGCTCTTGGCCCTGCTGTGGCCATCTCAGGTTCTCCACTGTGAAAACAGCCTGGCTTCCTGAATACAAAATAAGTCAGACTCAGGGTAGACATCCAGTATCAATCAATCAACTAAAACTTGTAGTTGTGTGTAGTTTTAGTTGATTGATATAATCTAGTTACTAATGGTTTTCAGTGTGTGGAAGAATCCAGTCAATGACCCAAAGAAAACTATTTTCCCGGGAGGGAACTGTGTGTGGAAATGTATGGTACACATGAGAGACAATATGATAGAATACTTTAGTTGGCTGGAGTATAATGGAATTTGATGCGTTGAAGCATTTGATGGAATCATAGATAAACAGTTTAAAATATTGAAAGGGTTTTGTGTAGGATCTGTGGTGGTTGGACTGGTTTGGTTTGTGTCTTACAGCGAGCTGTTTCTACTTCTTCCTCAAAAGTTATTTTTGTGTAAATGTTACGGAGGGCTTTCTGGCTAGAATGACCTTTCCACTGATTCTTATAACTCTGTATAATGAGATCAGATGGATCAGTGAAGTATTGGCCCTGTTAGAGCAGTGTGTCAATTAGCTCTGGTGCAGGCAACATCAGGGTACAAGACACATGTAACACTGAGAACAAGAAGCAGAGTGACAGAGGAATTCATGAAATGGACAAATTGCATAATGTCAATGTGTGAAAATCACAAAAGCGTACTGGTGACAATTTTTGAAGATTTTTGCCCTGAAGGAAGAAATGAATGTGGTAAATGATAAATGGTTAAGGGTTAGGTTAATCTGTGTTCTTACATACAGTACAACATGAAATCTCTACTTAATCTATGTTTTTATAGAGTACAACATCTCTCATCAGTACATCTGTGTTCTTAAATGCAGTACAGCATGTTATCTTTCCTCAGTTAAATTGTATTCTCATAGACCGTACAGCATGATATCTACTCAGTACAGCATATCACTACTCAATACAACATGATCTCTCCTCAGTTAATCTGTGTTCTTGCACACAATACAGCACTATATCTCTCCTCAGTTAATCTGTGTTCTTATACACAATACAGCATGATATCTCTTGTCAGTTAATCTGTGTTCTTATACACAGTACAGCATGATATCTCTTGTCAGTTAATCTGTGTTCTTATACACAGTACAGCCTGATTGCTCTACCCAATTAATCTACACCTATGGAAAAAATTAAGACACCACTCAACCTTTTTATTTTCGTTCCAAAATAGTCTAAGGTTTTGAGTGAGGAACATAAGGGTAAAAACTAAGAGACCACTGAAATAAAATGCTTCCGTTCCTCACTCAAAACGTTCCTTTTCTACTTTTCAGGGGTCATTTTATTTCTTCCAGAGCTGTATAGTTGAACCAACCAGATAGATCATTTTAATACCAGTTCTGGTTTTGTGTGTGTGTACAAGCCATGGTTATGCACAACCTAACTGCCTGTAGACCTACTATACTGTATGTGATTTGTGAATTTACTCCACTGTATAAATGAAAGACATAAACCAGAAAAAAACAGTTGAGAGCTTAATGAGTTGCGCTCTGAATGGCACTCTTTTCATTACACATAGTGCTCTGGGGCTTGGTAAAAGTAGTGCACTAAATAGGGAATATGGTGCCATTTGGTGTAAGACGTTGTTTTGTTACCTATGTGACATCGATCGTCGGCCCAGACTTCTCTCGCTCTTGGGTTTGAGGGGAAGTGTTTCCGCACAGTGTGTGATACATGTGACTGCTGCTGGCGCTGGTGTGTTGAATTAGACCTAGTATTTCAGCTGGACCCTGTGGAACTGAAGCCCGGCGGTTAGAATCCTATTCTATTTGTCTCCCCAGTCATTGATGTTCTTCACTGTAAAGAAACTGGAGACTGGAGACACCTATTCTGTTATTACTGGGGGAGCTGGAGACATCTATTCCGTTATTACTGGGGGAGCTGGAGACATCTATTCCGTTATTACTGGGGGAGCTGGAGACATCTATTCCGTTATTACTGGGGGAGCTGGAGACATCTATTCCGTTATTACTGGGGGAGGCTGGTTGGGTGATGGTTGGGAGAACTAGGGGCCTGAAGGTGGAGAGGCTGTGTGGGTGATGGTTGGGAGAACTAGGGGCCTGAAGGTGGAGAGGCTGTGTGGGTGATGGTTGGGAGAACTAGGGGCCTGAAGGTGGAGAGGCTGTGTGGGTGATGGTTGGGGGAACTAGGGGCCTGAAGGTGGAGAGGCTGTGTGGGTGATGGTTGGGGGAACTAG
>JACXGJ010005923.1:0-36752 GCA_016801105.1 Esox niger | reverse complement strand
CGCGGGGCAGCGAGAGGGGCTGGCGGTGCAGACCGCGGGGCAGCGAGAGGGGCTGGCGGCGACGACCGCGGGGCAGCGAGAGGGGCTGGCGGTGCAGACCGCGGGGCAGCGAGAGGGGCTGGCGGCAACGACCAAGGGGCAGCGAGAGGTGCTGGCGGCGACGACCGCGGGGCAGTGGGAGGTTTGATATTGGCCTATAGTTTTTTAAAGTGTCTGGATCCAGATTAGATTTTTTTAAAGAGGCTTAATTTTCGCTGTTATTAGTGAGGTTGGTACTGTTATTTTCCTGTTCCATATCCATGAACAAAAGTTATGCAACCAGAAAGTCAGGGGAGAGCCAACTTTATTCAGCATGAGACGTCGATGTTAACAGTACAGTTTCTCCCTCCCTCCCTCCCTCTCTCCCTCTCTCCCTCTCTCCCTCCCTCCCTCCCTCTCTCCTTCTCTCTCTCTCTCTCTGTCCCCAAAGAATACAGGAAGATACACAGTACTTATACCAAAAAATACAAGGCAGGCGGACAATGGTAAAAACCAGCCAAATACCCTCCAATAGGAAAGGCCTATCTTACAAATGACCCTTGTATGGTATGTTCCAGCATATGGTCAATGGTCCTATCTGTGTTGTACTCTCTAGACTTGCCAGTTTTAGACTTCGCTAGCACCAACCCCAGATTTGCGGCTACGTCGGTGGCTCTGCCCCCCGGTAAACAGTGTACGATTGCTGGCTGATTGACTAAAAGTTTTCAGTTTTTCCGGGCCACCGGTACAAAATGCCTGTCGATCATTCCCCTGTGAAGACGTCTCGGGTCTTGTCTCTGACTTCAGTGGGGAAAACCTGTTGAAAATCTCAGTCGGCTCTAGCAGCTACCCAGGTTTAACTGGTCGATGGCATTTCTTCCCAGTGACCAAGAGAAAGTTCTTGCCTGGCTGCGGGAGCTGTGCCGGGGGGCTAACAACACAATTGTTTCTTCCTGGTGGCACAAACACAGTTTTTCCCATTTCCACACTAACATAATCCTTACCTGACATTTGTGTCTGAAGCCAAGCCTCTAACTCTGCTATCTTTAAGTGAAGACGACAGTTCTCCTTTGTGAAGTAGCTACAAGAATTACAGTGGAAAGGCATAATAATGGTACTTCGGGTAGGTAACTGCATGCAGTGTACAGCACGTCAACAATATTATGTCTATTAGCTAGCCATGTACAGTAGTATTTGTACAATAGTACACTTTAGTTCAATTAACAGCGTTCTGTTCCCTATGTTATCTCAGCAAAATTTTAATGGTTGGGGGAACATTTATATTTGGAGAGGATACAGAGCTGTTGTGTGCAGCCAGCTGTGGGTCTGGTGGGACCATCCCTGACTTTCAATACTTTGACCCCGGTTTGATACCCCTCTCAGATGTCCCAAATTTTGTATCTCAGAAACATTTATCCACTCTGTACTGTGTAGCCATCAGCACAACAATATAAATCCACTATACCATGAATCTCATTTATTTAAAAGAATAATTTTATTATCTGACTGTTTTCCAAAGAAATTAACCAGCCATGAAGTGATTGAAGTCATTGTTTTCATTATAGGTACTGTATTTCTATTAGTTATGCATCTACAGCAATCTTTGTACATGACTACTCTTTAGTTCCATTAATAAATGTTCTGGTGTCTATGTTATTTCAGCAAAAATCTAATGGCTGAGGTAAAAGTTGCTGTCGTTGCATAAATAGCATAATGGGTAAAGACTGTGTGCCACATAGAAAACCACGGATGGAAATCAGCCAGCAACAACAATATTCATCACTTGTAATCATGGGCCGGCTGAACTAGGGTTGTTTTTCTGGTTTCAAGGACATATTGTTTTTTGTTTTTGTTATTTCCTTTTCTTCAATTGGACGTCCTGACTTTGGGCATTTTTAAATAGCAAAAAAAATTCTCTAGTTGAGAGCATGTAGTGAGATGCTTCCTGTTCCTAGCATTAATTTACTCTTGTTTTGGTAATGGAAGTGGAGGAGACACATCTCACCATTGTTTAAAATTCAGTCTATCAACATTAGAGGCAGAATTCTACACAGGATTCTACAATAAACAGAGACAATTAATGGGGTACTCCTATGGGCAAGACATTCTTATTCTATTCTTATTTTACCAGGTAAATATAACTGAAAATACATTTTTATTTGCAGCAGGAGCCTGGGAACAATTTAGTTAACCAATCAGAAAGAAAAAAAAAATCACCTAAACAGCTCAGGGATTCAATTTATAAACCTTGGTGGATACTCTGCCATCCCAGAATACAAAAATTATGACAGTCACTTGACCCTTCTATAAATCCCTCCCAGTCCCCCTTATTGTTTTCATGACCGCTCCCTGTTTTCTTTAAATCTAGCCTTGTGTCCAAGATAAACTAAATTCTGAACTTCCTTTCCGACAACAAAACACACACATACATACACTATTTATATATACATTTGAAAAATATATTATAAAAAAGATTCCTCTAATCATCAACCCCCTTAACTCACCTAACATTTGTCCCAAAAACTATGTCCTAAATAGCATGTTCTCATGAATTGTCAAACAGGACAATTTTGTGGATTTTGGTCTTGATTGAAACCAACATACGCATATACACACACGTATTAGAGCTGTGTTCCCAAATTCCCTGTATAATTTTGTCTTTTCAGAGCACCCCTGAATCACCCCATCAAGTGCAATTTATGGTCACACGAGCCTTCTCAAGCAGGCAAAGAAACCCTATTGGACCTACTTCCCCTGGTTAGGAACCACTGTCCTAGAGAATAGTGAATAATCTACAAGGCACTTCATCAAATCTTTTTTAAAGGCGTTAGTCTGGGCCAATCAAAGCCTCCTCTGCTTGTGTTGGGCGGGATCTCTGGTGGCAGGAGGGTTGTGAAACTCAGCTGGCACGGATACAGTGCGTCTGAGGACAGAGTCAAACCACACTGCAGCCAGACTACACGCTTGACAACTCGAGACAGAGACCCGAGAGAGCAGTAGGGAGTCGGACGTCCACAGAGAAAAGAAAAGCGTTTGCGGTCCACTCTTTTGTATTCGATGGACTGAGCAACCGCTCCAACAGTATTTGGAGCCAATCCTCCATATCATCCTATTCTGCCGTGCAGCACTGTTCTGAGAAAAGGAAAGACAAAGAATTTGACTTTAAATCATAAGAAGTGTGGTTTATCCTCTCTTGTTCCATACAGCCTCAGCCATGGCAGATAACACTATAGACGAGTCTGATTATTACCCTGGGAAGGATGATCTGGACTGGGGATATCAGGAAGGTAAGTGGTTTAAATGCTTCAGCATACACCTGTTTTTCACCCACTGATTCGTTAATCACAAAACAGAAGAAAAAAAGAAAAGGTTTTAACACTTAATTCTTTCCCACTTCTGTCACCGAATATGTTGCATGAATAAATATGGAAACAGAGAATTTTCTTCACAGATGTTAACATAAAAAAAGCTATCTCTCTCTATCTTTCTCTCTTTCTTGCACATACAGTGGGTAAAGAACATAAAGAAGGTAGGGTCACTTGATCAATGCACTCCTTATGTAGGTAACTTGATCATGCAAATCATCTGTACAGAACTGAACATGAGATTCTGGAGTCACACCCATCATTTAGTATTCTAAGAGAGTTGTGGTCGAGCCACTGTGCTTTCAAGGGGCTCAAGTCCAGAAGACTGTGTTCATTGAATGTCTCAGTATGCCTTTAGAGAGATAGGTTAAGGTTCAAGACAACTAGGAAACAAGTAAGCTTAATTAACATTTAAATCATCAACTACTGTATGCTTTTAGTAGTCTGCAGATAGCCTGGTGCTTAGAGTGTTGGGCCAATAACCGTAAAAGTTGCAGGTTTGAATCCCTGATCTATTGATGTGCCTTTGAGCAAGGCACTTAAATCTAAATTCCTCCAGAATTTGGCTCTGGAAGAGAATGTCTGCTAAATGTAAAAATCCAAGATTGAATCAAAATTTTGTAAGCATTGTGTCTATTTTTATTGGTGTTGACTTAAAAGGTAAATGAGAAACATATAGTTGGTAGGGAATACCGTCATCCACAATCTGAAATTATTCTATATCCTGTCCGTTCACTAACTCTTGGCTTTGCTTCAGAAGGCTCATGGTTTCCAAATGATTTTGTGCTAAGAGCTCCCTCCACAATTCACTGGTCAATGGTTTCATATTAATTGCAGGACTACAGGTGCTGGTCATATTATTAGAATATCATCAAAAAGTTGATTTATTTCAGTAATTCCATTCAAAAAGTGAAACTTGCATAATGTATACAGTAATTCCACACAGACTGATATATTTCAAGTGTTCATTCCTTTTAATTTTGATGATTATAACTGAAAACTAATGAAAACCCCAAAATCAGTATCTCAGAAAATTAGAATATTACTTAAGACCAATACCATTTTTTTTTTTTTTATGTTGGCCAACTGAAAAGTATGAACATGAAAAGTATGAGCATATACAGCACTCAATACTTAGTTGGGGCCCCTTTTGCCTGAATTACTGCAGCAATGCGGCGTGGCATGGAGTGGATCAGTCTGTGGCACTGCTCAGGTGTTATGAGAGACAAGGTTGCTCTGATAGTGGCCTTCAGCTCTACTGCATTGTTGGGTCTATCGTATCGCATCTTCCTCTTCACAATACCCCATAGATTTTCTATAGGGTTAAGGTCAGGTGAGTTTGCTGGCCAATTAAGAACAGGGATACCATGGTCCTTAAACCAGGTACTGGTAGCTTTGGCACTGTGTGAAAGTGAAAGTTTGGAAAGTGAAATATGCATCCCCATAAAGTTGGTCAACAGCAGGAAGCATGAAGTGCTCTAAAACTTCCTGGTAGACGGCTGCGTTGATCTTGGACCTCAGAAAAACAGTGGACCAACACCAGCAGATGACAGGGCACCCCAAACCAACACTGACTGTGGAAACTTTACACTGGACTTCAAGCAACGTGGATTCTGTGCCTCTCCTCTCTTCCTCCAGACTCTGGTACCTTGATTTCCAAAGGAAATGCAAAATTTACTTTAATCAGAGAACATAACTTTGGACGACCAAGCAGCAGTCCAGTCCTTTTTGTCTTTAGCCCACACAAGGAATGCGACAGCTGAAACCCATGTCTTGCATACGTCTGTGTGTGGTGGTTCTTGAAGCACTGACTCCATCTGCAGTCCACTCTTTGTGAATCTCCCCCACATTTTTTATGGGTTTTGTTTCACAATCCTCTCCAGGGTGCGGTTATCCCTACTGCTTGTACACTTTTTTCTACCACATCTTTTCCTTCCCTTCGCCTCTCTATAAATGTGCTTGGACACAGAGCTCTGTGAACAGCCGGTCTCTTTAGCAAAGACCTTTTGTGTCTTGCCCTCCTTGTGCAAGGTGTCAATGGTGGTCTTTTGGACAACTGTCAAGTCAGCAGTCTTCCCCATAATTGTGTAGCCTACAGAACTAGACTGAAAGAACATTTAAAGGCCTTTGCAGGTGTTTAGAGTTATTTAGCTGATTAGAGTGTGGCACCAGGTGTCTTCAATATTGAACCTTTTCACAATATTCTAATTTTCTGAGATACTGATTTTGGGGGTTTCATTTCAATTATAATCATCAAAATTAAAAGGAATGAACACTTGAAATATATCAGTCTGTGTGTAATGACTGTATACATTATACAAGTATCACTTTTTGAATGGAATTCCAATTATGTGACCAGCACCTGTATATGCATGTGTGTGCGGTCAGACATTTAATACCGAGTGTAATCTGTTTTGTTCTGGTATGGAGCTTATGAAGGTAGAGGTGTTGTCAGTTTTTTGTTGTGCCAAAACAATGTAAGAGGGAGTTTTCCTGATACATTTGACTAACCCCCCAAAAAATTTATTTAACATGACATTTTGTTGCTTTATTTGACTGGAATGTGGTGAAAGAGTTGATTGCAAAAAGAGCCGTGTGTACAATTCTTAACCATGCAACAGCAGTACATATGCAAGTGGCTCAGGCGACAGAACACTGGACCACAGATTTTACCTGATTTATTTGGTCAAGGCTCTCTGCAGTTCATTCCGTTAATAGAGCAAGGACCCAAGACTGCTAGAGAACAGCACTTTCGCAGAATGTACAAAAAGTGCTACGATTACTGGAATGTTTTAATACTCTTGAAGGAATGTGGAAGAGTGAATGGAGGTGTATGAAAAAGTGTGAGAAGTAATTGGACAAGCATTTGTTTTTGGTGATAGACAGAATGAACAGAGACAGAGCTAAGAGAGAAAGAAAGTGCCTGAGGTTAGACGAAAGAAGAATTGGAACATCTTTGTTTCCCTTTGGTGAGAGTTATTCTAGGCACAGACTCCCAAAGGTTTCAGCTCAGTGGCATTAAGGGCCTGGCATACTCTCAGCCTAGTTTAGTTTCAGAGTGTAAGCCTGAATTTGTATGCGCGTGTGCATGCGTGGATGCACATGTTTTGTGTCCTCAGGTAGATTGTGCAATTTGTTTATGCTGCTTATGTATTTAACAGCTTGATTTGCATCTTCTTTGTTAACCTTCTTATACTTCACCACCAATCGCATGGACTATCTCACCGCATGCCAGAAGTTGTTACTTCAGGTACATTACACACCAAAACGAACATTCACTGGAGCTAATGTCTAACTTTTGTTTGTCTACAGGTGTAGAGTGGGGTTTGTTGTTCCCCGACGCGAATGGGGAGTACCAGTCCCCTATAAATCTTAACTCCCGAGAGGCTTGTTATGACCCCTCACTGCTGCATGTTGGGCTCATGCCCAATTATGTGGTTTGCCGGGACTGCGAAGTCATCAACGATGGACACACTGTACGAATCATGCTGCGGTCCAAATCAGGTGCAGACACACTTCTGAATATATATTGTGAATTGGTTGTTCAAAACCTCAATGCCTATTGGCTAAAGGCGTTGAGACCATACAAAATGGATGTGAAAACAAAACATCTTACTTGGTAATTGGTTTATGGCTGCAAAAAGGCCCCTTGAGGGTCATGGTATATGACCAATATAAACAATATGGCCATATGTGTACACCCCTACTAATTATTGAGTTCAGGCGTTTAAGCCACACCCGTTTAAGCCACATGCTCACAGGTGAATAAAATCCAGCACATAGCCATGAGATCACCATAGACAAACACTAGCAGTACAATGGGTCATACTGAACCGCTCAGTGACTTTAAACGTGGCACTGTCATATGCTGGCACCCTTGCCACAAGCCAGTTTGGCAAATATTTGCCCAACTAGATCAGCCCTGGTCAACTAATTGTGAAATAGATGTGTCTAGGAGCATCAACAGCCCAACCATGAAGTGGTAGACCATACTAACTCAGAATGGGTCGAAGTAAAAATCACCTGCCATCATCTCATGTTTCAGCATGATAATGCACAACCCCTCTTGTATGAATCTCTACACAGTTCATGGAACCTGAACATTTCCCAGTTCTCACTTGGCCTGCATATTCACCAGACATATGATATTTTCCATGTTTGGGATACTCTGGATTGAATGTATCTGTGACCAACCAAGGTGATAACCTACAATGGGGAGAACAAGTATTTGATACACTGCTGATTTTGCAGGTTTTCCTACTTACAAAGCATGTAGAGGTCTGTAATTTTTTACCATAGGTACTCTTCAAATGTGAGAGAGAAAATCACATTGTATGACTTTTAAATAATTAATTAGCATTTTATAGCATGACATAAGTATTTGATCACCTACCAACCAGTAAGAATTCCAGCTCCCACAGACCTGTTAGTTTTTCTTTAAGAAGCCCTCCTGTTCCCCACTCATTACCTGTATTAACTGCAACTGTCCACACACTCAATCAAACAGACTCCAACATCACCACAATGGCAATTATTAGAAAATTGAAGAATTTCTAGATGACGGTCAATCTCTTTTGGTCTGGGGCTCCATGCAAGATCTCACCTCGTGGGGCATCAATGATCATGAGGAAGGTGAGGGATCAGCCCAGAACTACACGGCAGGACCTGGTCAATGACCTGAAGAGAGCTGGGACCACAGTCTCAAAGAAAACCATTAGTAATACACTACGCCGTCATGGATAAAAATCCTGCAGCGCACGCAAGGTCCTCCTGCTCAAGCCAGCACACGTCCAGGCACGTCTGATGTTTGTCAATGACCATCTGGATGATCCAGAGGAGGAATGGGAGAAGGTCATGTCGTCTGATGAGACAAAAACACACAGCCAGGGCAACTACGGAGGGGCTCCGTAAGAAGCATCTCAAGATCCTGGAGTGGCCTAGCCAGTCTCCAGACCTGAACCCAATAGAAAATCTTTGGAGGGAGCTGAAAGTCCGTATTGCCCAGCGACAGCCCCGAAACTTGAAGCATCTGGAGAAGGTCTGTACGGAGGAGTGGGCCAAAATCCCTGCTACAGTGTGTGCAAACCTGGTCAAAAACTACAGGAAGCGTATGATCTCTGTAATTGCAAACAAATGTTTCTGTACCAAATATTTATTTATGCTTTTCTGATGTATCAAATACTTATGTCATGCAATAAAATGCTAATTAATCATTAAAAAATCATACAACGTGATTTTCTGGAATTTTGAGGTCTGGAAATTACAGACCTCTACATGCTTTGTAAGTAAGTAAACCTGTAAAATCAGCAGTGTATCAAATATTTGTTCTCCCCACTATACATGTTGCATCACTCCACGCAGAGTTCCAGACTGCCTCTAGAAGCAACATCAGCGCAAGAACTGTGTATCAGGAGCTTCACAAAATGGATGGAAACCCATTTTGTGAAGCTCCTGATACACAGTTCTTGCGCTGATGTCCGAGTAGCTGTATGCAAGCCTGACATCAAAATTTGCAATGCCAAGCATCAGCTGGAGTAGTGTAAAGCATGCTCCAACTGGAGCCTTGGAAACATGTTTTCTGGAGTGTGCCACTATCTGGAATTCTGAAGGACGAATCTGGGTGTGACCGACACTACCTCCAGGAATGCATAGTGCCCACTGTTAAGTTAAGTGGAGGAGGATTAATGGTCTGGGGCTGTTTCAGGTCTGGGGCGAGGTCCCTTTGTTCCAGTGAAGGGTCATCTTTATGCTACTGAATACAAATACATTTTAGTCACTTGGGTGCTTCTAAATTTGTGGCAACATATTGGGGAAGGGCCTCTCCTGTTCCAGCATGACTATTCCCCTGTGTGTAAAGCTGTGTCCATACAGACAGGTTGGTGTGAAAGAGGTTGGAGTGAAGGAACCTGAGTGGCCTGTACAGAGCTCTGACCTCAACCCCATTGAACACCTTTGGGATGATTTGGAACAGCGAAAGCGAGCCAGGCCTTCTTGTCCAACACATTCCTATCTTGTGGAAAGCCTTTCCAGGAGAATGGCAAATGTTATAACTGCAGAGGGAGAGCCAACTCCATATTAATGCTCTTGGTTTTGGAAAGGGATGTCCAACCAGTTAATATCTGAGTGATGATTGGGTGTCCACATACTTTTGGCCATATACAGTAGTGTACCACGGCTAAGGGGATTTATCCTGACACTCCATCATGCTTACATAACTCCTTAGACACGGTATATTGGCTACAATCCCCTCCAAAAGTATTGGAACAGCCAGGCAAATTGTTTTTGTTTGTCACTGAAGACATTTGGGTTTAAGATCCAAAGATGAGTATGAGACGAGTTCAGAATTTCTGCTTTCATTTCTTGATATTCACATCTAGATGTGTTAAGCAACTTAGGACATATCAGTTTTTGTATTAGACCACAGCATTTTTAGGTGAGCAAAAGTAATGGAACGAATAATCTGGAAGTAAATAACATTTAATATTTGGTGGCATAACCCTTGCTTACAATAACTGCCTCAAGCCTGCGACCCATTGACATAACCAGACTGTTGCATTCTTCATTTGTTATGCTATTCCAGGCTTACCGCAGCCCTCTTTCAGTTCTTGTTTGTTTCAGGGTGTTTCTCCCTTCAGTCTCCTCTTAAGGAGGTGAAATGCATGCTCTATTGGGTTATGGTCAGGTGATTGACTTGGCCAGTCTAAAACCTTCCACTTTTCCCCCCGATGAAGTCCTTCATTTTGTTGGCAGTGTGCTTTGGGTCGTTGTCCTGCTGCATGATAAACTTCCTCCCGATTAGTTTCAATGCATTTCTCCGTAAATTGGCAGACCAAATGTTTCTGTACACTTCCGAATTCATTCTGCTGCTACCATCATCAGTTACATGATCATTGAAAATGAATGAGCCTATTCCAGAAGCAGCCATGCATGCCCAAGCCATGACCACGCTTCACAGATGAGCTTGTATGCTTCGGATTAGAAGCAGTTTCTTTCTTTCTCCACACTTTGGCCTTTTCATGACTTTGGTAGAGATCATTCTTGGTCTCATCAGTCCATGAGATTGTGTTCCAGAACTTTTGCGGCTCATCTCTGTACTTCTTTGCAAATTTCAATCTGGCCTTCTGATTCTTACTGCTGATAAGTGGTTTGCATCTTGTAATGTAGCCTCTATATATCTGCTCTCTGAGTCTACTTTGAACAGTGGATTGTGATACATTCAACCCTGCACTGTGGAGGTCGTTGGTGTTGTCACTTACTGATTTTTTGGGGGGTTTTCTCACAATATTTTTGTCATAAGCTACTGTTGCTTTCCTTGGCCCACCTGTTCGACATCTATTGCTCAGTAGTTTTTCTTTTTCAGGACATTCCAAATTGTTGTGCTTGCTATGCCCAATGTTTGTCCAATGGCTCTGGTTGATTTTCCCTCTTTTCTCAGCTTGACAATGGCTTGCTTTTCTCCCATAGACAGCTCTCTGGTCTTCATGTTGGTTTATCCTTTTTAACAAGAAATGCAGTCTTTATAGGTTTAAACCAAGGATGGAAACTTAGACTGGTCCTGCAGAGCTATTTAATGTTTGAACAATCAACCTTAAAGGCAACAGCTGGGCAACAAGAAACATCTGTCAGTCACGTGTTCCAATACTTTTACTCACTTAAAAAATGGGTGGGTTCAAACAAAGGGTGGTATGTCCTCAGTTGTTTAACACATCTAGATGTGAATACCAGGAAATGAAAACTGAAATTCTGAACTCTTGTCTCATACTCATCTTTTGAGCCAAAACCCAAATGTCTTCAGTGAAAAAGGTTGCCTTGTCGTTCCAACACTTTTGGAGTGGACTGTATATACTACAATCCCACATTATTTTTTTGTTAAAGTAACTAGATTTTTTGTTACATTAAAAACAAGTACAGTTCTAAATACAGTTGTGCTCTAAAGTTTGCATACCCTTGGCGAATTGCTAATATATGTACCATTTGTAAAGAATGGTACATGAGTGTGCAGGCAAAACACATTTTATTTATTGTGGGATTCTCATTCAAATATAGGTCATAAAAGAATGGCACAATCTTAAAACAAAACATGGCAACATAGAAAAAAATGAACTGACCCAGAGTCTGAACTGACCCATAAGTCTGCATACCCTTAGTTCTTAATGCTGTGACTTGCCCCCTTTAGCATCAATGACAGTGTGCAGTCTTTGGTAGTAGTAGTCTATGAGAACCCAAATTCTTTGAGGTAGTGTAGCTGCCCATTGGTCTGGGCAGTCTTTGGTCATCTTGCATGAACTACACGTTTGAGATCTCTCCAGAGTGGCTCGATGATATTAAGGTCAGGAGACTGTGATGGCCACATCCAGAACCTTCACCTTTTTGTGCTGAAACCTGTGGAGTGTCAACTTGGCCTTGAGCTTAGGGCCATTGTCATGCTGGAATGTCCAAGGGTGTCCTATACACAGCTTCAGTGCAGAAGAATGCAAAATATCTGCCAGTATTTTCTGATAACATGCTGCATTAATCTTGCCATACATTTTCACAAGATTCCTGTGTCTTTAGAGCTTACACACACCCAAAACATCAGTGAGCTTAACCCACATGCATCAAACTATTACAATTTGGACTCTTAATATGTTCAACAGGCACAGCCAGAAGAGGACTGGTCACCCCTCAGAGCCTGGTTTCTCTCTAGATTTCTTCCTAAATTCCGGCTGTTTTAGGGAGTTTATCCCAGCCACTGAAGTTCATCACTACTGTTGTTTGCTCCCTGGGGTTTAAGGCCGGGTGTTTTGTGAAAGTGCTGATGTAAGAAGGGCTTTATGAAATACATTTGATTTATTAATTGATTGACACCTCTCCAAACATATTGACTTGGTATCAAGAGATCAGAAAATGTTCCAATTCTTAATAAGTGATTGAACAGTGCTGACTGGCATTTGCAAGGCTTTTTATATCCTTTTCCATCTTTATAAAGTTCCATTAACATGTTACATGTTCTTTTCTGCTCCCCATGGCTCAGTATCTAGCCTGCTCAGTGCATCCACATGCACTCCCCCCTCCACATTAAATGGTTTGGTCTTCTCTCCAATCCAAGTGTGAACTGTACTTGCTAGGCTGCTAGCAGTGAATTGTGAGTAAGTGCCGGTAGTGATACTATTGCCTATACACTCACATCCAATATTAAACAACCGCACATCTCTAAATGCGCTTTGGCTCCCACATCAGTGTATGCATCATGCCAACACCGCCCCCATGCGTCTGGATGGGGCCCCGATGTGATATATTTTAAGGGGGCCCAAAATCCCTGGTGGCGCCCCTGTTCAAGGGTATGTAAACTTTTGATCTGGGCCATTTGCGTGATTTCTGTTATCATTCTGATTTTAAAAGGATCCAAACTACAATGTAATAATAAATGGCTTCATATGCTCACTATCCTTCCATAAAAGACAGTTTTTTTGCATGATAGTTTTTTGCAGTTGTCAGGAATGTGTGGTGGGATGAAGCGGACCAGGCGTAGGCAGAAGGTAGCAGGTCGGTGGACTCTTTAATTGTTATAAACAGACAACAAAACAACGGAACAGAAAACACAGAGTACCGAGGCAACTGCTAAATAAAAATGAACATAGAGAAAACACACTCACCATATACATTGGCTGTCAAGGAACAATGACTCACAACTGAGGGGAGCAGAGGAGGAACATTTAAACACATACTAATAGAATGATTGGGACCTGGTGTGAACAATGGTTGACAAGACAAGACAAATGAATGGGACCGGGATGAGTTCATGACTGTTGGTGAAAAGGAGAATGCGGGAGATGGCGGAGCAATCCGTCACCTCACCGTCACAGCAGTCATATTTTCAAAATGAATGCCACAACTTCAGTTTCTGCAAGGGTATGCAAACTTATGAGCACAACTGTATAGTGTATGTACATTTTCATTGTGATTCTTATAGTGAGCAGACAGGTGATTACACTAGCCTTAAACACTAAAACTCAACAAATGTGTTTGACTTGTGTGGGAAAATACACAAGATACAAACTGGTAACCGATGTGGTCTGTGTTGTCTGTCTGCTCTCCCATTATGCTTTTTGTTTCCTGTCTGCAGTGGTTACCGGCGGCCCCTTGCCAAGTTGCAATGAATTTGAGCTACATGAGGTGCGCTTCCACTGGGGCAAAGAGAATCAACGTGGCTCAGAACACACAGTTAACTTTAAAGCCTTTCCTATGGAGGTATGGGCCTTGACTGAACACACACACACGCAGGCAAGCAAGAACATACATGCAAACCCATACGCACACACACCATTGTTTTTCTATACTGGTGAATACTATTTGGGGCCTGACCTAACCACTGACCCTAGTTTTAACAGTAATTGTAACTATAACACTAACTTTAACCTTGACCTATGGTGAAAATAGCTAAAAAAGTATGTATTAAACGATAGGTTATTAAACTTGGGGAGGTTTCTTGTTCTATGTGCAGACATAGACACACACACATACGCCGTCCGCTTCAAGGCCATGACCATGATGTTTTCTGAGTTGGGGGGCAACTGTCACAGCATTAAGATTGAAAGACTTAGATATGTAATCTTCAGGGTAACTTCAGGTCAGAGATTTTATTTACATATTACAATGTTTAAAATAGTTACACATCACTGACAGTAAATAAAACCGTGTGGGAAATACTTGTAAGTTTGACCAGAAAAAATAATGTTCTATGTTTTTATGTTTTGGTGTTCAATGTCTCTCTATTGCTTCAAGATCTATCACAGGACTTTGGTGGTCTTTGCAACTATAAAACACACCACAATCCACTTGCCGTGCTTTAGCCCTGTATTCTGCAGCTTTTCTCTGCCTTTTCCTCAGCCTTGCTCCTATCATTCTTTTATATCCTTAATTTTTTCTTTGCTTCTTTCTTTTCTTTGTTTGCTCTCTTTCAAATTCAGTTTATCTTTTTTGTGATCAACTTGACACGGTGTAATATGATATAATACATGTGCTTTTCTTTAGCTCCACCTGATACACTGGAACTCAACACTGTTTAACAGTCTGGAGGATGCCCTGGGGAAGAAGAATGGAGTTCTCATCATCGCTCTGTTTGTACAGGTATAGATTGCTTTGGCCTCACTTGACAGTCATATTTCGACCCTCTCATTGTCAGCCTGGTTTAGGGACTTAACTACATTTGTTTGGCATTACTTTAATTTATATCACAATGATCATATCAGTGTTGACATTAAGTCAACAGCTATTCAATTGTATTAATTGTTGGTTTTTGTATTTTGTTTGCTTGAATTGGACAGAGAACCCCCCCATTGCTATAACCACAAATATGTGACTTACAAGTGCTGGCTTGAGGGTCTCTTTGTGGCCTTAATTTATGAGAAAGTGAGAGAAAACACCTAGGCCTTCCTGTTTATGCAGGCTTTGTCCACCACATCCTGACAGGATACTTGACACTTCAGTAGCCCTATGTTAACAAGTGTTAACGTCATAGCATTTAATTAGGAGTCTTTTCCTGACCTTTATCTAACTTATCAGCCTTGACTTTGTTTCCTTCAGATAGGGAAGGAGCATTTGGGCTTAAAGGCCATAACAGAAGTGCTGCAGGATCTACAATACAAGGCAAGTTGGTGGCGTCCATTTGGTTGGCAAAGTGGTGTATTTTTTAAGTATTAAGGACAAAATATTTTTAGTTGTCACAGGTTCCAAGAAAAAGCTTTACTTCTACCTCAACCCCTCCAAACTAGAGACATACAGAGTATTTCACGATCAGGCACACTTTTATTTAATATTGCCTCCATAGGGAAACGGCCTAGCAGCCTTACTGGTCAGATCATTCATCTGTTCTGATGTTGTGGTTATCAAGTCTACCTGACGTGATCATCATTTTAATATACACATGACAAACAGTACAATCTAAAAAGTTTTCTGAGGATCCTTCATGGGCTCTTCCCCAAAACACAATGGAAACCCATTTTCTTTATTTAAAGAAAAAAAATATGATTTGTCAAAGAACGTTTTAAAGAACAATTTTATGGGGAATTTTAAGGATGAATTCTTCAACTGGTACTTTGTGGTACAGTAACAAGGAACTAATACACATGTCCTTGAAGAACATGGAGGGCTTCACTTGCAGTCATAACGCTTACTTGTAGAGTTAAGACACCAAGGCGATAACAACACAGGGTTATGGGGAAAAAAGAAGGCATGTACTAATTAAATTAGGATGTTTTTACACACAATCTGCAGTTGTGCAATGGTGGCACAGCAACTGATTCATGTATAGATTCTTCAATGAAACCTGATGCATTATTGGTTGGAGATCTGAAACAGATGGGGGAAATGTTCATGCAAAATGGGTAGGAAGAGCTCCACTAGCATAGATGATCACCCTGTCAATAATGCAGTCACACTTGAATTACATCTAATAAGCCTATCTTGACTAACATGGAGGCTTAATAAAGAGGCCAATACAAATGTAGCAAACCAACAAGTATTTTAATGTTGATTTATTTTCATAGGGGAAGACAAAGATAATACCATGCTTTAACCCCAACACACTTCTTCCGGGTAAGTCCGTAATTTATTGTGTATTTTAACAACTGATTATGATCGTGAAACAAGCAATCCAGTGACGTTTGTTAATAAATACAACTGACTTTAGCATTGCAGCAAGGCTCCTGTGGCTGCAATGAAATGTTGTATATCAGGGCTATTCAACTATGGTCCTGGAGGGCCAAAACACTTGATGAGTCGCTTTTGCCTGATTGACTCAGCTGGAGTCCCATGTCTGAATCAATCCTTTAATGGAACCAGACATGTTTTAGCCCACCAGGACTGCAATTGAATGGCCCTGCTGCACGTAAATGAAGGTACAAATGTTTGCGTCAATGGTGCATGTCATTTGTTTCTTCCACCAGACCCTCTTCTGAGAGATTACTGGGTGTATGAAGGGTCTCTGACCACACCACCGTGTAGCGAGAAAGTCACATGGATTCTTTACCGTTACCCACTTACCATCTCACAAATACAGGTAGACCATCTCAAACAACAGCATTTTGGGTCCCAGCCTTGCCCATGGTCCTTAATCCACTGCAACTTTACTATTGGGAGTGCATATGTTTACACACTCTTCTATCATTTGCTTGATTGTCAGCTTTAAGAATTGGACCTGGCAATGTACCGTGCTCTTCCCATATAGCAACACAGGACCCGTTACAGAACAATGATGATGGCAACTTTAAACACTTATACTAAGTTTTGGTTTCATAGATTCCCACCAAATTAGGTCAAACCAGCACCACTTCCATAGAGCTTAAGGTTGCTAGGATTGTAGCATTAAGCTTTTCATCACACTGCTCGCTTGTTTTTACTAGGATAAATGCACTAGATAACACATATCACAGCCAATGGTCGCAATTACGCTTTCAGGCATCTGACGTACCACAAGGAGTCGCTAGAGCTTGACACAAAAACATAGCTGCATCCAATATCCATCCACACATCCACACTGGGTGGTGCGGAGCCAATATATGCTGTCCTCTGCTGGACTCTTGGGGGTTGCAGGAACCAGAATTTGGACACAGTGATTTAGTTTGGCATTGACACCACTTTGTCACACAGGGGCCAGTTGTTCTTTTTATTTGTTTTTATTTAAAAAATTATAATAATTGTAAATCTGTATGATGCTTTAGATACATCCTTTTCTTTTCCTTATGGTTACCATCTAGTAAAGCCAGAACATTTAGAACTGTCACCATTGCAACTTTAATCAAGTGCCCATCTGAAATAATTTGTTAATGACTCTACGGCTACAGCTGACACATAGCTGCTGGCAAGGCTCTGTTGGCTGTGCTTCATATAAAAACCTTTATTACTACCCCATCTGTCTTTTTTGGGCAAACACTACATTCCTTTATTGGAACATTGACTGATCCTCCAAAGATATATCTTTGGGGTAAATGGACAATTATGTTTCTCTTTTAACAATATTAGGAATATATATTTGATAAACCAATGTGGTGCAGAATTATATTTTCGACCAAATATATTCTCACTAAAGTAACCACTACACAAATAATTTATTCCAACAGTGCATATCAAATATCATACCAAAAACAAACAAAAATATGATTCATTAACTGCCAACGGGAAAACTAAATCAAACATCAAAACAGGCATGTATCATTGTTGCCATTAAACTTCTTGCCCAAACCATTGCTGGACTGCATGAAATACATGGTTACAATAACAAAATGCAAAAACATAAATCATCTGTGGGCAAATAATATTTTTATATCAATGTTGAAGATCAATGTTAGAAATCGATACTCACACTTTCCTGTTTCGCTATTTCCCCCTGTTTAAATACAAACTTAAAGAACATTCCATTTTGGAGAATACATTTCAGAGTTTTTGCTGGAAAGAATGAATGCCATAATTTTTCCAGCAGTGACCTGAGGTGATCCAACAATCTAAACACACAAATCTGGATGATACTGGCTAATCGCACCACTATCCATGAGAGCCTTGGATATATGCAAGCAGGTTTTGGACCCTTGTCTTGGAATGATTCAACAAACTGCAAGAAAGTGAATTTACCTCTGCACCAAACAGTGTTGGCAGATGGCAGAGGAGTCAGGCATACATGGGGGATATGCTAAAGAGGTACTTGTAGAAAAGCTGGTACCAGGAGTCGTGTTTGCAGTAAGTGCCAATGAACCGGAGTGTAAAGACTGGTGACGAGTGTTACAGGAACTCTGTTAAAAACACAGATGGCATTGTGGAATATTACAACTAATTTGTTGAAATAACTAATACTGGTAATTCTATATAATACTTTATTACAAAAAGGGAAACACTTCCAGATTTGACTTTAGATGAAGGTGGATAATGTGGGCCTGAAACGCAAGTGAACCATCCTAACAAATAAAAATATACTTTTATAGAAAAAGTCAATTAATAATATTAAAGATGCAAGCAGCATTTAGCGACTTTCAGCATTAAGCTATTGGTAGTCAGATTGCATTTTTTTCTAGTAGGACACATTTCCAACTGTCCATAGGTGTAAACAATATTAAATATGTTTTTTCCATTTCACTGGTATTCCCATGTGGCCAAATGGAAACAGATTTTTTATATAAACTAAACTCACAACCCTAATCATGTGTACCAAATGTAATCACACTTAACATTGGCCCTTTGATGCTAAGAAGTAATGTTTCAAGCGTTATTCACAAATTCAGAATTGCCGAAAAACATTTTGCTCGACTTAATGGGTCACAATTGCAAAGGTGTTTCTTGGAAGGAGATGCACTTCCACACCCATTCAAGATTTTATTTTCAACGTGTTGAACGTGGTGAGCTTGAAAATGTGGGAAACCTCAATAGCACCATCGTGTGGTTGATAAAAAATCTATCGTCCTCCTTGTCAACATATGTAAGAATGTCAACATAAGTAGAATTATCCTTGTAGGAAATGTGTGCATCAATGTGTAAAACAACGCCCCCACACATGTTCATTCGTCAATAGCATCCATGTTTTTGACATTCTGGCCTGGCTGAAATAACTTTTGAAGACCATGGTCCCCACAGTGGGGAGAACAAGTCTTTGATACACTGCTGATTTTCCTACTTACAAAGCATGTAGAGGTCTTTAATTTTTAACATAGGTACACGTCATCTGTGAGAGACAAAATCTAAAAGAAAAATCCAGAAAATCACATTGCATAATAATTTACATTTTATTGCATGACAAAAGTATTTGATCACCTACCAACCGGTAAGAATTCCGGCTCTCACAGACCCGTTAGTTTTTCTTTAAGAAGCCCTCCTGTTCTCCACTCATTACCTGTATTAACTGCAACTGTTTGAAGTCGTTACCTATATAAAAGACACCTGTCCACACACTTAATCAAACAGACTCCAACCTCTCCACAATAGCCACTACCAGAGAGCTGTGTAAGGACATCAGGGATAAAATTGTAGACCTGCATAAGGCTGGGATGGGCTACAAGAAAATAGGCAAGCAGTTTGGTGAGAAGGCAACAATTGTTGGCGCAATTATTGGAAAATGGAAGAAGTTCAAGATGACAGTCAATCTCTTTCGGTCTGGGGCTCCATGCAAGGTCTCACCTCGTGGGGCATCAATGATCATGAGGAAGGTGAGGGATCAGCCCAGAACTACACGGCAAGACCTGGTCAAGGACCACAGTCCCAAAGAAAACCATTAGTAACACACTATGCCGTCATGGATAAAAATCCTGCAGCGCACGCAAGGTCCCACTGTTCAAGCCAACGCATGTCCAGGCCTGTCTGAAGATTGTCAATGACCATCTGGATGATCCAGAGGAGGAATGGGAGGTCATTTGGTCTGATGAGACATTTGCCGTGTTTGGAGGAAGAAGATGGATGAGTACAACCCCAAGAACACCATCCCAACTGTGAAGCATGGATTTGGAAGCATTCTTTGGGGATGCTTTCTGCAAAGGGGACAGGATGACTGCACCGTATTGAGGGGAGGATGGATGGGGCCATGTTTCGCGAGATCTTGGCCAACAACCTCCTTCCCTCAGTAAGAGCATTGAAGATGGGTCATGGCTGGGTCTTCCAGCATGACAACGATCCGAAACCCACAGCCAGGGCAACTAAGGAGTGGCTCCGTAAGAAGCATCACAAGGTCCTGGAGTGGCCTAGCCAGTCTCCAGACCTGAACCCAATAGAACATTTTGCAGGGATCTGAAAGTCCGTATTGCCCAGTGACAGCCCCGAAACCTGAAGGATCTGGAGAAGGTTTGTATGGAGGAGTGGGCCAAAATCCCTGCTGCAGTGTGTGCAAACCTGGTCAAGAACTACAGGACACGTATGATCTCTGTAATTGCAAACAAAGTTCTGTACCAAATATTAAGTTCTGCTTTTCTGATGTGTCAAATACTTGTCATGCAATAAAATACAAATTAATTATTTAAAAATAATACAATGTGATTTTCTGGATTTTTGTTTTAGATTCTGTCTCTCACGGTTGAAGTGTACCTATGATAAAAATGACAGACCTCTACATGCTTTGTATGAAAAAGTCGAAAAACCTGCAAAATCCACTGCATATTCCCAGTCATGTAAAATTCAAAGATTACTTAATTTAAATTCACTGATTTCCTGTATTTTCATAAACTCTTGTTGTGTTTTTATTGGCCAGTGGGTTTGAAACTTACTGTACAACTGATAGTTGTAATTTAACAGTATTACAACATAGAACCAAATACTTTTGTTAATTTACATGATTCATAATTCATGCAACGCATTCTGGATATACAAAGAAAATATATTTCTAGATTTTTTTAATAACATTTTTAATTATAAAAATGGATAAGAATATAAGTCAAAAACCATTGGACTTTCAAACAAAACACTATCTCATTCACCCCAGAGAACATGGCGACTGGCTGGTCCCGTCAGTCACTACGTTTGCAGTTGTTATGTCGTGCAATCACCCAATGGGCATCTGCATTTAAATTCCTGATACAACCAAGGGCCCTGAAGCCTGATTGTCAGCCATCCGCTTAGCTGTCATGCTAACTAGGTGCTGTTTTCTATTGGCATGGCCGGTAAGGGATTGCTTGCGAAAGTTGTCAGTGCCTTTGTAAAAAGATCCATATTTCTTTGCCCTAGCCAGGAACTTACGACAGAGCATCAGAGTTCCGTTGATGTCGACACAGGTAAATATTTTTTTTCACAGTGGTAAAAAAACGTTCTTTCATTTGACCTCGTAGTTTTCCTTCACTGCCTTCTTCAATTGAGTGACTCGTGCAAGTTTTTAAATGTTTTAATGAAAACCAATACCAGACATCCACGCATCACATCACTGCTCAACTCTTGACTTGTCAACAGTACATAAAAAGAGCATTTGGACTACATAGTCTGTATCACTTAACCTTTTCTCAATGAGATATGGACCAGAGAAACGATGAGAGGGCAGAACGAGGAGCAGGTAACAAAACCTAAACCTGGTCACCTGGTTGTAAGGAATGGACAACAACTTGCTTATCATAACGTCCTTTCATCCTCACCTGCAAACTGGACAGCGATTCCTAAGCCAATGCACACTCCTTGTGCAGACGCTCCCAAAAACGACTGACATTCTAGGAGATTTACAGGTGTTTGTAAATCGTTGGTCAGTGACAGATCCTTCAACACCTTTAGAAGTGTCACGGTTGCGGGTTGGAAGCCAAACGCGGACTGGAAGAGTGGCACAGATGGGTAGCAAGCAGAGTAATCGGGGACGGGCAGGAGATCGATACACGAGCTGGTGGCAGAAGTACAGGCAGGTAGCAGGCAGAGTTGTCGGGGACTCTACCCGATTCAAGGCATAACTTACGTGACATAGATTTCAAGGTCTGATGTCAACCTTGTTCTAGCGCACCTTGAGACTCAGGATGGTATGCACTAGAGGCTCTATAGCTAGCGACCCCAACACCTGCTTAAAAAGTTTAGAGAGAACGTTTGTGCATTGATCAGTTTGTACAAACTTTAGAAGGCCAAATGTAGAGAATTACTTTACCAAAGCCTTCACAACAGACTTTGTGGTAATTGTGCTCATGGGGATAGCTTTAGGATAACGAGTAGCAACACACATTATGGTAAGCAAAAACTGATTACCTGTTTTCACCTTAAGCAGTGGGCCTACACGGTCAACTATTACATGTTCAAATGGCTTACCCATAACTGGAATAGGACAAAGGGGAGCTGGAGGAATCACCTGATTTGGTTTACTCGTAATCTCACATACGTGGCGTGTACGACAAAACTGAGCTACAGCTGCCTTCAACTCTTGCCAAAAGAAATGTCTAAGGTTGTATATTTTTGTGATCCCCAAATGACCGGACCACGGGTGGTCATGAGCCAGAGTTAAAATGCGCTGGTGAAAAGTGGTGGGCACAACTACTTGATTGACAGCACTCCAGTTGCATTTAGAGTAAGGATTCCATTTGCGCATTGGAAGTCCATTTCATCAAAATAAGCCACATTCTTTTCCTGCACTTCATCTGGAGCAACAGCAACCGAGAAACACTTGGCAAGGCTTGGATCCACCTGTTGACAGGCAAGCAGTTGTTCACGGGTAATGTTTAATTGCAAATCCTTGACACTGGTTTCCACCTCAGCCAGCCTTTCCACAATGTGAGAATGCTTATTGGGACAAGCCAGAGACCGTAAATCATCATTAGCAAATACTTGGGCTAGAACACTTTCGGAGAAACTGACCACATCCCCTAACTTCTGGGACTGAGCGAGCGTAACCACATATGCTGGGAACACCTCAGGGAAACAATTACCTACATCATCAAACTGAACCTCAAGATAATCCATTGCCTCTAAACAAGGCATCACCTTATCTCCTGCATTATCATTTCCTA
Source organism: Esox niger (assembly GCA_016801105.1). Classification (NCBI taxonomy): domain Eukaryota; kingdom Metazoa; phylum Chordata; class Actinopteri; order Esociformes; family Esocidae; genus Esox; species Esox niger. Next base: position 13,954 of record JACXGJ010005923.1, on the reverse strand, counting down.
AAATAAATGTGACACCTTGCACATGCAGGGTAGACCGTACACCAACCTTAAAGATCCCGCTGATTAGATCAGAACTCGGATGAACATAATGCAGAGGAACCGACACAAACCCATTCCTATTCCCTGCACCAACACACTTGAACCACAAGAAGAATCATTGGAAAGGGGTAGTATATCAGCCAATATGAAGGATTGGGCAGCCTCAATGTCTTGCAGAATCTGAACAGTTAAAGACACTAGACCGTTCAAAATGAATGGTTTATAATTGGGGTCAGGAGAATGACTTGGCCTTCCCCGATCAGGCATGGCCTTTTCTTAACAGGAGATGTTTTTAAACAAACCAACCCCTTTTGCCTGTTTTGTGGATTGAAACTGTGATTTACTTTAGAACTGCACTGTCAGCAACTATATGACGTAACTTGTGACAGTAGAAATATTCACGATCCCCTCATGCACATGAGCACTAGCAACGGTAGGAACTGTTCTAGTTTTCTGTCCGGGAGGAACCAAAAACATGTTTGTGTGTCAACACAAACTCATCGGCCAATACTGCAGCTCGTGCTAACGATGAAGTTACAAGACGCTCTGGTATATAGTTAAACTACTCCAGTAAAACCAACTCGCGTAATGAGACTACATCAGTGGCAGTACAGGCAGTGCACAATCTGTCAAATAAGGTTTATTTTTCCTTGGCAAACTCCACAATAGTGCGATTCATCGACTAGCTGTGATTCCTAAATTTCTGTCTATACGCTTCAGGCAATAGTTCATATGCACAAAGCACAGTGGCCTTCAGAGTGTCATTGCATAAATTATCCTCTAGGGAAAGTGCAGACAACCTCCGGGAGCTTTTCCTGCCAACTTACATTGCAACAGAAGAGGCCTCACATCGTTCGGCTAACGCAAATAAGCTGTGATCCGTTCAAATGCACCAAAATACAAATCCACTTCTGTTTCATGAACCAAAGCTATATGTTTACTTAAATCAAATTAATGAGTTGGATGGGTGAGTGAAGAAGGTCCCGGGGAGGTTGTCACTAGACTCATGCTAGCAGAAGCCAATGTCTTGGCTTCTAGCTCTAGCGTCCATAATTTAACCTCTTTATCAGCCTCAATCTCCATCCTATTCATCTCCGAACAGCGATTATTTGCTGCATGGTGTTCCTTTTCCTGGGCCTCATACTGAATCCGTGCCAGACAAACCTTTTGTCTGCTGTTGGTATAACCAGCCAACTCGGGAGAGAGAGGATCAAAATGTGACAACATTATTGGAACCTGTACAGGAGACCTCTTGTCCTCAATTTCCATAACAGGTGAGACAAGGTCAACACCTGTCAATCTCTCCCTGATCGGTGGGCACAGAAAACTGTACCCACAGCCACCCTAACTGGAGAACCTGGGCCAGGCTCAGGCAATGACCAAGACACCAGCACCTGTCCTTCCTCCAATCCATCCACAACATCTTGTCAAGTTTCTCTTTAACAATGTTCTTGGGAACTGTGAAACAGAAGTGGTCCGCAATAGTGTATAAATCGGCCTTGCGGCAGAATGCAAGCGGAGACAGAGACGATTCCTCTATAAAACGCTGCAACACAACCATGCAAAGCTACCGTATCCATAATAAATCATCACACTGTAGTAACGGGACATCAAACAGATCCCGGACGAGCCCCCACATACAGTGGAGAAAAAAAGTATTTAGATTCATAAATTAAAAAATTCATACAATGTGATTCTCTGGATTATTTTTCCTAATTTTGTCTCTCATAGTTGAAGTGTACCTATGATGAAAATTACAGGCCTCTCTCATCTTTTTAATTGGGAGAACTTGCACAAATGATGGCTGACTAAATACTTTTTTGCCACACTGTATGTTATGAACTCCAACAGCTATAGTCTAGGGGAGGGTGGAAATTTAACACTGACACCTTACTAGCATATAATCCAGAGATCCACAGCAACAGATCACAGTGAGAGGTAATTTAATGGCCATATAGATATATTTACAACTGATCAGTAGTACAGACATACAAACGTACAAGGGAAAAATCTACTCAACTCGCTGTGTTTGGGGGAGGAGGAATGCTGCCTATAAGACCAAGAACACCATCCCCACCGTCAAACATGGAGGTTGAAATATTATGCTTTGGGGGTATTTTTCTGCTAAGGGGACGGGACAACTTCACTGAATGAAAGGGATGATGGACGGGGCCATGTACCGTCAAATCTTGGGTGAGAACCTCTTTCCCTCATCCAGGGCACTGAAAATGGTTCGTGGACGGGTATTCCAGCATGACAATGCAAAACACACGGCCAAGGCAACAAAGGAGTGGCTCAAGAAGAAGCACATTAAGGTCCTGGAGTGGCCTAGCCCCCTTCCCCCAGACCTTAATCCCATAGATTTTTTTATTCTAGTTTTTCTGGATTTTTTATTTGTTATTCAAATAAACCTACCATTAACATTGTAGACTGATCATTTCTTTGTCAGTGGGCAAACGTTAATAATCAGCAGGGGATCAAATACTTTTGTCCATCACTGTAGGAGGGACTGAAACAAATCAATCAAATGTATTTTATAAAGCCCTTTTTACATCAGAAGTTGTCACAAAGTTCTTTTACAGAACACTCTGCCTTAAACCCCAAGGGGCAAACAAGAGTAGTGTTGAATTTCAGTGGATAGGAAAACTCCCTAAGATCACTGTGTAATAACATTCTTAACTCAAACCCAGAAGTAATAAACCTAACATTTAGCAAGCCAACTAGTGTTTGCAAGAGGAGGTTAACTAGAAGTGTGAGCTGACCTACAAATCAATCAGGCTTTAACAATGTTAGATGTTTGTGCACAAGCACAAACATGTTCTTCGCTTTTAAATTCGAGCAGCTGAAGATGTTAACACCAAACAGTGTTATAATGCTATTTGCGAGCCACCTAATGTTAGCTATTTGCTAACTATAATAAAGTACAATAAAAACAACAAGATTTTACGAAAATACAGGAAATTAGTCAATTAAAATTAAGTAATCTTTGAATTTTACAAAGCATGTAGAGGTCTGTAATTTGTATCATAGGTACACTTCAACTGTGAGAGACAGAATCTAAAACAAAAATCCAGAAAATCACATTGTATGATTTTTAAATAATTAATTTGCATTTTATTGCTTGACATAAGTATTTGACACACCAGAAAAGCAGAACTTAATATTTGGTACAATTACACACTGCAGCAGGGATTTTTGGCCCACTCCTCCATACAGACCTTCTCCAGATCCTTCAGGTTTCGGGGCTGTCGCTGGGCAATACGGACTTTCAGCTCCCTCCAAAGATTTTCTATTGGGTTCAGGTCTGGAGACTGGCTAGGCCACTCCAGGACCTTGAGATGCTTTTTACGGAGCCACTCCTTAGTTGCCCTGGCTGTGTGTTTCGGATCGTTGTCATGCTGGAAGACCCAGCCACGACCCATGTTCAATGCTCTTACTGAGGGAAGGTGGTTGTTGGCCAAGATCTCGCGATACATGGCCCCATCCATCCTCCCCTCAATACGGTGCAGTCATCCTGTCCCCTTTGCAGAAAAGCATCCCCAAAGAATGCTTCCAAATCCATGCTTCACAGTTGGGATGGTGTTCTTGGGGTTGTACTCATCCATCTTCTTCCTCCAAACACGGCGAATGTCTCATCAGACCAAATGACCTCCCATTCCTCCTCTGGATCATACAGATGGTCATTGACAATCTTCAGACGGACCTTGACATGCGTTGGCTTGAGCAGTGGGACCTTGCGTGCGCTGCAGGATTTTTATCCATGATGGTGTAGTGTGTTACTAATGGTTTTCTTTGAGACTGTGGTCCCAGCTCTCTTCAGGTCATTGACCAGGTCCTGCCGTGTAATTCTGGGCTGATCCTTCACCTTCCTCATGATCATTGATGCCCCACAAGGTGAGATCTTGCATGGAGCCCCAGACCGAAAGAGATTGAAATTCTTCCATTTTCGAATAATGGCGCCAACAGTTGTTGCCTTCTCACCAAGCTGCTTGCCTATTATCCTGTAGCCCATGCCAGCATTGCGCAGGTCTACAATGTTATCCCTGATGTCCTTACACAGCTCTCTGTTCTTGGCCATTGTAGAGTCTGTTTGATTAAGTGTGTGGACAGGTGTCTTTTATACAGATAACGAGTTCAAACAGTTGCAGTTAATACAGGTAATGAGTGGAAAACAGGAGGGCTTCTTAAAGAAAAACTAACAGGTCTGTGAGAGCCGGAATTCTTATTGGTTGGTAGGTGATCAAATACTTATGTCATGCAATAAAATGCTAATGAATTATTTAAAAATCATACAATGTGATTTTTGTTATAGATTTCATCTCTCACAGTTGAAGTGTACCTATGTAGACCTCTACATGCTTTGTAAGTAGGAAAAAATGCAAAATCAGCAGTGTAGCTAATACTTGTTCTCTCCACTGTAGGTTATCACCTTGGTTGGTCACAGATAAATTCAATCCAGAGTATCCCAAACATGCAATATCATGTTTGGTGAAAACGCAGGCCAAAGGAGAACTGGGAAATGTTAAGGTTACATGAACTGTGTACAGATTCATACAAGAGAGGTTGTGCATTATCATGCTGCAACATGAGATGATGGCAGGTGAAGAAGCCGGATGTGGAGGATGCTAGGTGGGCTTGGTTGCACCTTTTCTACAATTTTGAGGCTGGTTAGATATAAATTCAAAATTCTCTGCAACTGTCAGATTTGGCTTATGTTAGAGAAATAAACATAACATTCTGTGGCATCAGCTCTGGTGGACATTATGGAAGTCAGATCTCTAATTATATGCTTTCTCAAAACTTGAGACAATGGCATTGTGTTGTGACAACAAAGAATCTGCACAAACACAAATATTTGTGGTATACAAAGTAGTCTGACATTGCCAGAACTTGGGTAACAACACATGGTGTTGCTTGGGTAACAACAACACATGCTGGCTTTCCTCGTCCATTCGAAAATGGAGCAATTCTAGTGAATGTTCTGTTTAGATGAACAACTCTCACAGCAAATCATGAGTTTGGGGTGGCTGGACCAAAACTTCAGATGGATAGTGTGCTAAAAAAAACAAGTGGTAATGGAAAGGCAGTGATGTCACTTTCCTTTTCATGTTTGATTTCCGATAATTCCCCCGTGTAACCTTTCAAAGGTTGTCTAATTTCAGAGACTACATCCAAAGAAGAAATTTACACATTTTCCTCAGTTGCTTTATGTACATATTCCTATCAAAATGTATGTCAAATCTTGGCAACAGTTTATATTCCAGAAACAAAACACTAACAAAATGTGTAACAATTTTTTTAGTAATTGTGATCTTCACAGTAAATACTGTTACTCTGGGAGTGAGCAGCAGCAGCATCATCATCATTAACGTAATGAAAATATAACATTGTAAGTATTTAACAATGCCCTTTTTTCCATATTAATCAAAAAGACCTTAGGGCTAGGGTGGTGTTGGATATGGAAAGTACTAATGCATTTTGCAATAATGAGCATAGATTCCATAGCAGCATCCAATGAGTAATGAAGAATGTGATTTGTTCTCTGTTGTAACTGGCTACACTTTGTGAGAATTTTGATTTAAATACTATTTCTTTACATCAGGGGTGACCAACTTGTTCCTGGATATCTACTGTCCTGTACGTTATCTCTCCAACCCATTTGTGAGTAATCTTGGAATATTTGTATAACTTTGTTCTCTGAGGCAGGGAACAAGGTGCCACAACGTGTCCATATTGTGGCAACAAAGTGACTGACCAAAAAAGAACATTTTAGTTTCTTCCAGCTAATTAATTTCCAGCTAATTAATTACCACTAAGATGTGGTAAATTAAATTTGGAGAGAAAACCTACAGGATGTTAGCTCTTCCTGAACAGAAATAGGCAGTTTATAACAAAACTAAACCTTGTGTTATAGACCCTTACCGAGTCTAAAGTGATCATTTATTTGACGTTTTGTAAAAAAAACGAATACCAAAATCTTTAAACCAGTGAGAAGATGAACCCTTACTGGCCCTTCAACATCACTTGCCGGTGTAACTCGAGAGGCAAGCTGACATGGTCTTTAAGAACATACCATGGATAATAAAATGTCTACTCACCCCTGACAGAATGATAGGTTTTTGTGATATAAAAGAACGAAACAAAGATAAATCATGCCAGAATTCTTCCACTTTTAATATGACATATAATGTGTACAATTCAATTGAAAAACTAACCGAAATCTTAGAGGGGGAAGATAAAAACCTTACAACAACCTGGTTGCATAAGTTTACATACCCTCTTATAACTGGGGATGTGGCTGTGTTCAGAGTAAACCAATCACATTCAAACTCATGTAAAAAAAAGAAGTCATTACATACCTGCCATAATTTAATCACAAATAAAGTTCAGCTGTTCTAGTAGGATTTTCCTGACATTTTCTAGGTTGTATCTCAGAGCAAAAGCCATCATCCGCAGAGAGCTTCCAAAGCATCCGAGGGATCTCTTTGTTCAGTCAGGAAAAGGGTACAAAGGATTTTCCAAAGCATAAGATATACAATATACAATTACCAAGAACTGGACATTGAAGGAGATGAAGGGATTTCTGGCAAGTACTGACTGTGCTCCATGTGGCAACAATCTCCCGTATACTTCATATGAATGGTATATGAGGTAGGGTGGCAAGAAGGAAGCCTTTTCTTACAAAGAAAAACATCCAAGCCTGGCTGAAGTTTGCAAAAACAAACATCAAGTCTTCTAAAGGCATGTGGGAAAATGTGTTATGGTCTGATGAAATGCTTTGTGGAAGTTTAGAAAGCGTGGAGGGAATTATGAACATTTCCTAATAGCAGGCAATTTTGGCACAAAACCTTCAGGCGTCCACTAGAAAGCTGAAGTTGAAGTTCACCTTTCAACACGACAACGACCCAAAGCACACATGCAAATCCATAAAAGTATGGCTTTACCAGAAGAAGATTAATGTTTTGAAATGGGCCAGCCAGAGCCCCAACCTAAATCCAATTGAACATCTGTGGGGTGATCTGAAGAAGGCAGTGCACAGGATGTGTCCTCGCAATCGGACAGATTTGGAGCGCTTTTGCAGTGAAGAGTGGGCAAATATTGCCACGTCAAGATGTGCCATGCTAATAGACTCCGACCCAAAAAGACTGAGTGCTGTAATAAAATCAAAAGGTGCTTCAACAAAGTATTAGTTTAAGGGTGTGCACACGTATGCAACCAGGTTATTGTGAATTTATTTTTTTCAATTGAATTGTTCACTTTAAATGTCACATTCCATGTGGGAAAAGCTCTGACATGATTGATCACTAACACCTAGCATTTTAACACTGCTGTGTAGACTTTTTGTATCCACTGTAGAGGTAGCTCGAGGTAGCTAAATAATGATTAATTTAGGGTTTTAGACAAAGGGGAAAAAATGCAATGTAGGTGGGGTCACAGTTTTGTGAGTCAAAGAGGACTATTACAAGAAATGACAAAATGTATAGTTTTGGTATGTCTAATTTCAGTTACTATTCAGCATTGCCAACATTCTTGGCAAAGAGGAAACGTAGAAACATTTTAAATAAATAACATTTAAAATTTTCAAAGCATTTTATCCCCTTTATAAAACAGTTTGAATAATGCAAAAACATATTTCAATTAAATTAACTTCCCCTACTAAAGAACTATCAGCCTACTGTCTAGCCCTAATCCAGTGCACAATAAAAATCTTAATGGGAAATGTAATTTCACTGTTGAACACACAAGACCAAACTAAGCTGGATAGACACTGTGTGAAATTTCGCTTGTAAGGGGGAAATTAGGCCCTAGTTTAACTAACCAAATTAAAACGTTACACACCATGAACTCTACGCAGAACAACAGTTTAGTGTTGTATTTTATTTTCTTCTACTTTTCTTCTCTCATCTGTCTTCCTCTACTACTTTTCCCTATTTACTAGATAGAGGAGTTCAGGAGGCTGAGGTCCCATTTAAAAGGCGCTGAGTTACCTGAAGGGAACGATGGTATGCTGGGGGACAACTTCCGCCCCACTCAGCCCCTCAGCGACAGGACAGTCTGGGCTGCCTTCCAGTGAAACCCCATCCATCCTCCATGGGGGAGTCCGTAGCTTGTTGTTTTACAGGTAAAGGTCAAATGTCAGACGATTCATTTAAATTTAATAGCGTATTTAGAGCATTTTTACACTACCATAGTTTTATGTAGATGACATTTGTTGCCAGATTTGCACCAGAGCTAAACATTTTGATACTGTAAACGGAATTCATACCAGGAAAATAACATTGTCAGTGATTTTATACACCTTCCAGGTCAGTAGTCTGGCCAAAGTGCAGCAAGGTTTTCTTGTTGCTAGTGTGGATCAAAAACGGTATTTACATATGATGTTAATTTTATTTGAATTAAATTGTATTCATGACGATTGATGTAGTTTTTAAGAGACACAATAGAAAGTCGTTGCAGGGTGCACTTGCTCATTTTGGATATAGAGCTGGAAAGTGTTCAGGACCAGACCTCCCATGTCACCACTAATTTCACTCCTACACACACTGAGTGAGACATCATTTTTAGACCTCAGTGTTTGCAGGTGAGTGTCAGTAAGTCAGAATAGTGTGCCCTGGTACCCGGAAGGGGTATGTGACAATTTAAACTATGTGACAATTAAAACTATAAAAAAAGTGTCAGATCTTCTAAATAAAACTATCATTGTTTAAAAAAATTGTGTCGGAGAGGTTAAGATCGCTCCTGTCAACTTCATGTAGAGGTTTGGGCTTGACTTGATCAGAAGTTGGTACTTTTTCTTGTTATACTTTATACTTTAACTTTACCTGTTTAGTTGACGGTTAGCAATATATTTAAAACCTTATTTGATGTGTCAACAGAAGCCACGTGTGAATGCATTGAGTATAATTTTGTAGGCTCCATACAGAAGCCTACAAAATTGATAGACTACCACTAACTGTCCATGACACAAACTCTGCCCTGGAAGTCATAGTTCAATGAAAACAGACAAGACATTTCTAGAGATTTATTTTAAATTATTATTATAATGGCATGACCAAACACTGGTGTAGTGTCAGACTCATATAAATAATGAGCTAACCCAGTTACCTCTTTAATCGAGAACTACTGGCTGTGGTGTTGGACAAGGAGTTGAAGAATATCTATTTTAGAGCTTGCATTGGGAACACCTAGATTACTCACAAATTACTCATTTTGAAAGGAGTGAATGACATTGGATGTGCTCACTTGTGCCCTGAGAGAAAACGTGACTTTACTGCATTATGCTAAAAGTAGGCTGACTAACGTTTCTTATTTAGTTTATCTCCACCATAGCATCTATGAACTGTATTAATTTTGCCACTGGCCATTTTAACAGCTTCTTAGCCAGTAATAGGCTTACTAATAAGGAATAATCATGAGAATTGAGCAATTGCTAGCGAGCCCATGCCAAAAACACTCGCAATATAACTGTATACAGTTTCAGTTAAGGTTTAATATAATGTTAGATACTAAAGGTTTTAGCCAGCAAAGTGTTTGTCTATATGGAATAATTAATAACGTGTACATGGCTTTGCCAGCGAGGAGATACGAACTTTGAGCCTATAATTCACAAGTCTGCTTCTCTAACCACAACGATATTTAACAAGGGGTAGTCAATCACTCAGTTACTCACTCAGAGACATTCGCTCTTCTTAGCCAGCTCCGCTAAGGCGGTCTGGCAAAACTTGTTATAATAGTTTTAAAGTTATAGTATTAGGGAACCAAGAGAGATTTGCTTGGTAGCTTGACAAATGTTCTGGTTGGTGATTACAACAAAGGTTTTGTGGGAAAGGAAGTTTAGCTATGAGTGAGCGGCCATAAGGCAACAGTACACCTACAAATGTCAGAGTAACTGTTGCAGATAGTGGAGTATTGTCTCTTTTGTAAGGGATATGGCCTGACTAGCTCTGAGATGGGCTGGATAAGATAATGAAAGAAGGGGGTTCTGAAGGGGTCTGTGGCTCAAATTGCGTAATTCGGTAATAACTGAAATTACATGATAAAACCCTTCTTGGTTAACTGTAAGAGCTTATAGAGTACACTGAATGCTGACACCACATGTATGAGACAAAATAACATTTTACTGCTCTAATTGCCATGGTAACCAGCTAGAAGTGCTGTGTCCAGGCGCCCTCCAATAGGTCTAGTTGTAAATGTAACATTGCCAGTGCTATAAACATGATGGCTCTGCCACAGAAAACAATGTGAAGGTTTGTGAGTTTAAGTGCAGACCTTAAAAACTCCCACCCAGGACATGTCTCTTCTACCTTTCACAGCTCAGTTTTACTGGCTGGACCGTTTTTTAAATCCCCTTTTTTCTTTTCATAGTGAGAAAAAGTGAAATGAGAGTAACAAATGAAGGCGGGGGAAGAAAGGGCCCATCGGAATAGACTTGATGTTATGTTACATTGGATCACCTGAACTCAGACGGAGCTCACAATGGGACCATTGATGAAGGCAGCACCGCGCTGAAATACCAACCAGCTGGCTTCACATGTGACCTGGAATTAAGCCATCAGCTGTGCCAAGGATCCATGCTCCAGAAGGAGAGTCCTTATTGACTCTGTTCCAGTATAGCCACTAGCATGCTATTGTGAGAGAAAGAATCAATGGATAGGGAATTGCATGGTTGCGTTGTTAATATTCTAAATAGAATCTGTTACAGTTATTACTTAATATGATTAATCTGATTACATTCAGTTTCTTGGTAATACATTTTTCCATAAGAGTGATTTGAAGAAGGGAACAAAGATCCATAAATTGAATTGCTGATGTCATCATTCCTCATATGGTATTTTTGAATTGCGCTGGTGGAAACAACCAAAACATGCCTCTTTACTCAATATTGAATTACATGTCAAACAGATGTGTCACTGTGCTTTTCTGAAGTAACTATAATCTGAGTAAAAAAATTTAAGTATGTTTCCTTGTTAAAGAGAATACATGTAATCAATTACATCCCATCCCTGATTGTGTATGAATGCTTAGTGATTTGCTAGTGTGGCTACAGATAAATTGTATGGCTTTGTTTTGGCTACATTCATACAGTTTAGGCATGCTTCATTACTGTATGTACTGTCCACATTGTCTCACTTAATAATTATATAACGTTATTAAGTTTATAGTTTATAATACTTAGATTTACTATTATGAACAAGAACCTTCCATATGTCTTTCTGAAATGTAAAGAAATATACAGTACATGTAAGTTGTAATCTAAGAATATAATATATACAAAAGAACAGTGCTTGTCTCTGGTTAAAATAAGTGCAGGAATATTCAAATCACACACTGGACTAAGTTCATGGAAATGTGTGTTAAAAACATTGTCTATGAAAGGAAACAGAATGTTCTGTCAACATCTGCAAAAAAACAATGCTATTGATGATAATATATTGTAGATGTGCACGTTCGCTGACAATAATTTAAGATGTCTCTTACTGTAGAAAGATATTTGTTAGGGTACATTGCGTTTGTAAATTTTTAGCTCCAGTTCATTCATTTCCATGCCTTTTGATTTTGGCTAATCTGACAATAAAATGTATACTAGATGTTTAGGCTACAGTACTGGCCTTGTAAATAAGAGTTAAATCAAGCAGTACAACAGGAAAAGGAATAAGAGTTGTGAATTTTGGCAAGGTAATCTGGATCATGTTCTGGCAGTAATTTTTTAGATTAGATGACAGTAATGAAAACCTGAACTTCTCGCAAAGTAACAATGAAGATTTAAATACATTTTGTATAAAAATATTATATCTTTGTTACTGGTTGCAACAATTTTTTTAGTGGCAAAAAAGATTTGGGTAACACGTTCCCTTAAGTTGAAACGTATTACTATGTAACTGCAATGTAAATACATTTTAAAAACAATGGAATACAACATGTAATAATAATTGAAGCTACAAGAAGCATTTAGCTGGTTTCAGCATTGATACTACTACTAGTCAGATGTCACATTTTTCAACTTATATCCATACTTGCAGGCAATATGACATCTACGGTTTTTCCTTTCCCATAGTGCCCTAATGTGACCAACTTGACATCATTCACATAAAGCAAATTCATAACCCTGATCATGTGTACCAAATGTAATCGCACTGATGTTATAGCTATTATGCCACAATGTACTTGCATGTTACATTGAAATCATTTTCAGGACATTCACCTCAAAAGACATCATAATTAAATGTTCTGTATCAGATAAATATGAATACTTCAAAAGTCTGACACTATCAGAACAGTACAACACCGTAAGCACCAAACAATGTAACTAGGAAGTTATTTTAATTTTTTAGAATTTAATAAATGTACCCTAATGTCATGGTAAATAAAACTGAACGGAAGTCATCCCCAGCACAGCGCATCTTAATGATTTTCAACTTTTGCTTGTTAATTAGGGGGTTAGAAGAGGTAATCATCATTTTCAAAAGTAATGTTTACTTATGTATGTGTATGAACGTCAATGACTGAGCAAACTATTTTCTTGGAATTTTTAATATTGATGATGAGAAGACTATTGCAGAAGGCAGCTATAAAACCAATAATGTTCTAGATTTTAATTTGCAAAAATCCATCCCTATTCTTATTTAAAAAATATGTTGACTTAAGGCCACGCCACATAGCCTATGTTCCCATGTGTTGTTGTTAAATTACAACACTGATTTCATTTTTATTTAACTGCCATGTCAAAGTTCAGCCCTTAGTTAGAAGTGGAATTGTAGAAACAAATGAAAACAGAAATTACTTAACTACAGAGAATGGATTATCTAGTGAGGCTTGAACACGTAACGTCCTCCCTACTAACAGCAAATGTTTAATAGCTAAAGCACTGGTTATAATGTTCATGTCACCAGAATGATTTGAAGTGAACGCTAGCTCAAGGAGTCCATTAATTTAACATTTTGTGTTATACAGTGTAATTTCTTTTTAATCTCTATAGCTATGGCCATCCAATGGTCATTTAAATTCACAGATATTATTACATTCACAAAACACCACCAATGATGTGCTACTCTAGGTACCTTAGGCAGAACATCTATCCTTTCATAAAATTGATTTTGTAGCTGTTGGATAACAAAAGACACAGGTTACATCAGCACAAAGTGATCCTCCAAATGAGATTTAATGAGATCAAGTACTCATCAATTATCTTATCACTGAACCAATTTCCATTGCTTATTGTATCCAAATCTCAGCAGCCAGTGAAGATGGTTTTCTGTAAGTTGGCTTTGGAATATCTGTATTTTGAGAGGAATCACATTCCTTGCATTTGTCACTGCACATGTGAATAACGTCTTTCTGACCAAAGTGGAGAACGTTTATACTACTTGTAAGATCATATGCAAGAAGACAGAATGTGTCCTTAAGCAACAGTTTCTTGAGTAATACAAAAGTATAGCCCACCGGCATCTTTGATGTGTTAGTGCAGTTTGCATGTCAAAGCTGGTCATGATATTTATACTGTTTCATAAATGGGTGGTTATCTGAAAATGTGACTATACTGGAAAGAGTATATGTGTGTTTGCTAAATATTGAAGGTAAAGTAAAACTTTTAGGTAAGTGCATGCTCACGGTGTCCATTTTTATAAGCCAAGTCTTTGGAGTATGGGTAACATAACGGTTGAAATATTGGAAGCCTTTGGATTTCTTAGATACATTACATCCTTGGTTCTGTTGGAATGAAACAAGATATTCACCAATGCTTTCTGCAGAAATCTCTCTTGGTTCTACTATGAGTTTTGTGTTAAGACTGAATGTAAAGTAGGTAATTTGCTAAGAAGTTATCAGAGAATTTCCTGAAAAGGTTGTGAGAACAGAGGACAAAAGGATGCAGAAAAGTCCCCAAAAACCCTGGAAGGAAACCTGCTGAACTTTGCAA
>JACXGJ010005922.1:0-36754 GCA_016801105.1 Esox niger | reverse complement strand
CTCGGCTGACGGGTCCATGGACTCTCGGCTGACGGGTCCATGGACTCTCGGCTGACGGGTCCATGGACTCTCGGCTGACGGGTCCATGGACTCTCGGCTGACGGGTCCATGGACTCTCGGCTGACGGGTCCATGGACTCTCGGCTGACGGGTCCATGGACTCTCGGCTGACGGGTCCATGGACTCTCGGCTGACGGGTCTATAGGATCTCCTTAGAGCACTTTGTGCACCTGTAGTTTATATTCCGGCGGGAGGTGACGTCCCAGCTCTGGATAGCAGCCATCATCTTGTCCATGACAGTCTCTCTCAAAGGCTCCTCCATGGCCCACACCTCTGGGCCGTCAAACATGATGTGCGACAGCACTCCACACGCGTTGTACGACACCTCGATCCCATCGGCCTTGCTGTCAAGCAGGTTACTGTCCCCAACGAAGAAATACAAATTTCAATTCGCCACACGCTTTATATTTGAACAAAGAGACAGCAAACAGGTAGCAGATTGTTAACAAAAGAAGCATTTGTATTTGCATAATAATCACCTACAAAAGTCCTGAATAAAAAGGCAGTTTTACTGCATTTATCATAAAGACTACTATTGCACTCTCCCAAGTTGTTCTTTTGTCAGCCCATTGAAGCAGTGTTATTAGATAATTAGTAAAATAGTCCCCTGGGTTTCATCCTCAAACATTTCAAACAGCTCTATGCCTGCTTCTGTGGGTAAATGTATACAATCAAATACACAGCCATGAGGGACAACAGGCAATTCCAACCTACTGCATCAACTCTTCATCCAATCAGAATCTTTCCTTTAATCTTCCAATATACATTTTCCCACTGAATAAGCGTATGTGTTAAAGGAGACATCTAGTAAAGCTGTTCCCCAAGCAAATTATAAAACAGGAATTCAACAACTCCAAGGCGTCCTTTCAACGGGAGAACCCTCTCTGAGTGGAGTGGAACAAGCGTGTTCAGCCAGCAAAGCAGAATCCAGCTGTGTCCTAGTTAGTCTCCAGTCATTAAAATCTCTTGAAAGACAGACTGGGGTGCTGAAAGTATCTGTCATCTCCCAGTAGCGACTAGGAGCAGGTACCTGGTCCATGCGTTTACATTCACGGTGACTAAATAGTCTAAACATATCCTGGTCAAGCACGCACGGTCCAACACAGCAAGGCCAGACCAAACTGCATGCAACCATTCAATACAGACTAAGGAGGCCTCACCTGAAAACAGAGATAAACTGTGGTGTAAGAAGCTGTGGCCGCAGTGCCCGCACTTCTGCCACATTACCCAGCAGCCCCAACATGTTACGGTGAAGCTCCTGCTTGTCCGGAAACTCCTGAGAGGAATGGAAGGAGAAGAAGGTGAGAAGCTAGCCACGCTGTGGATGACAGGAGGAGCAGTTCCAGTTTCAGAGTTCCCCGACTGGATATTTGAACACATCGTGTCCCAGATCACCTTCAGGCAATCCAGGAAGAGGGTCATCCCCCGACAGTTGAGGAACATCTGACAGTTGTCTGGCGTCTCGTCGGTGATGTTCCACAGGGCGCTCCAGGAAAACTCCATCACCTGGTCACACTGGTAAAAAAAACAGCCAGTGTACATTTGAACCGGGTTTGTTGCGCAATGTTTTCTTAAGGGTTCCATATCCAAACACTATTCCAGTGGGTCTGGAATCAGCTAAATGCATGATTCATTACAATTCAAATATGACACGGCTCAGTCTAACTGAACAGTTGTGTTGAGGTCAGAACAGACGCAGGGATGAAAAACAGACTCACCATCCTGTCTTGTAGCTTCTTCTGGATCAAATTCAACATTGTCTGACAGACAAAAGCAAGGGGACATACAAATCAAACATTTGACAATGTAAAGTGTCAACCACCAACTGTACGCGAGTGTGATGAAGAACTGACAAATGTGTAAGGCAGCGCTGCATTGCTGGGAATAAGCTTATTGCTATCAATGTGACAAGTCCATCTTGTAGGCAAAAGGACCAATGTGGATGTGTGTGGATGTGCGTGGATGTGTGAGTGTACAAGCGTTTATTCATATGAAACCAAATGCAAGTCTCCCTTACTTTGACAAAGCCCATCTTGCCCACGGCCTCCTTGTGGTGGTTGTCCACCTGGCAGACCAAGGCGTTGCACAGGTGAACAGCGATGCGCTGGATGGACTCGTCCTGCCGAGCCGGCTCCAAGATCTTCAGCAGCAGTAGATTGACCCGACCATACTGGAACTCCAGCTCCTCCGGTATGCTGAAGTTACACAGAGTCAAGCAGCAGTTCCTCTGAACCTGGGAGAAGGTAAAGAAAACACCTGGACTGGTGAACAGGCCAACTAGAAGGTTAATGTGTTGGTTGATGTACTGCAAGAATGAACAAGATCAGCAAAGCTAAAAAGCCTGTGGTGAAGTAGACAGTTGCTTAACTTGACAACATTTTACTTACCAAAACATTGTACAGTATAATTATACTTGGTTTGTTTTGAGACATACTGCCAACGGGACAACCAGAAACCATTTTGCAAGCGGTAGTTAGTAAATATTATTTAAAGTACTAAGGCATAAGCACTGTTAGAGAATGTTTCTAAGGCTTGTTCACATAACGATATATTTTCCAAGTCATATCATTCTGCTGTGTTAACTTGCAGATATTGACAGCGTCAGAATCCACCATCTGAGGTAACGTGGGCCACCTTCTTGACAGAGCCCCTCCGGAGGTTTACAAGTGTAAAGCAAACTGTTGTAACCATATCACGTTTTTGTGCAGTGCGCACTCATCCTCTCTCGATTTCCTCTCGACTGCCGTGGTACGTCTCAAACACGCCGGCGTAAATTCAAACGCTCTGGAAATAATAACACGACCGAAAACACAAATCCACCTCTATAGCAATTCAAACAAGCCCTTAGCTGATACAACCTGGGTTAACTGAGCTACAGAATGATGACAACATCAGCCCTTGACCCCTTGCCACGAGCATACCGTGACCTCCTGGTACTGCTCCATGCCGTTCAGAACCACCTGGATGACCTGGCGGCGCAGTCGCACACTCTGGTCGCTGCGGTACTCCGTGTTGGTCAGGTAGAAGAGAGCGGCGCTCCCGGTCACTTGGATGCTCTTGTCGTATTTGTGGCACTTCAGCGCAGCAATCACCAGCTAGGGGAATGAGATCAAACTGAACACCACAGACCAGCGAGAGGGACGGCGCTCCCGTCCACCTTAACATGTACCATGGGATTCCAGGCCAAATCGACTAAAGTGTCCGCGTGGGTTGTGTTTTTTATACCAGAAAAGCGGCTTCACAGAACTACTCTTTGGACTCCCTGTCGGCTTTCTGGAGACCAACGTTCACGAAATACAGAGAAACACCACATTCGTATGAACCAAACGGTGCCGAACCTGCAAGGCGCGCAGTAACTGGCTGCAGTGCTGTATCCTGGCTATGTCAAACAGCTGGTTGATGGCTCGGTGGGCCAGCTCCGGGCGGAACTCTGTGTAGGCCTCAATGGCATTCAGAACCTGGTCTTCATTTTTAGAGCCTGTGACCTAGACAAGCACATGAAGACAGAAGATGCCTTAACGCTCAGAGCAACAACAACAACACACACAGGGACCTCATTATTAACAGAAAACAATCAGTTAAAAAGAAAAAAGAAATTCCACCAGACATTCGCCCACATTTCCTCCCCGGTTCATTCAAATTTCTCTTGTTTGACACCTAGTGAACGCAACCGCTCCGAAGAGATACTCGGCGAGCAGGTTTTTCGCTCCAACCCTGCACTAATTGTGGCAATCCCAGAATAGCACAAATCATAATGCTTATTCCTCGACAAGAAATACAACCTTGATAATTGGGCTCTGACTTAAATTGATTTTTAATGACGGGCCGGAGTAAAACCCGGCACACCCAGTAGCTCCCCGGGACGCGAGCTGGAAAAGCCTGGAGTGACTTTACCTTGTAGGCAGGGATGTGAGTCACGTTACACAGTGTGGTGTTGTAAAGTCCGAGAAAGTGCAGAGGCCTCTTCAGCTCCTGGAACGGGTAAATGCTGCTCTTACAGGGTTCAATGCTGCAGATCAGAAAGAGAAACGTATTTTCATAACACGGACGACGTACCCATGTTTTCAGAGAGTACATTGTCAAACTGTCCTCTTAAAGTAACAATGTTACAAAGCGACAATGGCCAGAAGTTAAAAGTTGCCGCTTCACATACCCGAGACAAACTCAACCAACAACACCTGCGTTAGAAATGTTGCTACAACTTCTTATAGCACGCGTAAAGCCTTCAGAAGCACTACGTAGATGCCTCACCAGGCGCCTTTGAGCCAGGGATGTCAAGCGACTGACCTTGGACGTCCCATGGCTTCCTCAAAGTGTGGCACTGTGCAGTTGTCCAGCATAATGTGGCCCGAGATGTCCAGGGACACCAGGTTGACCAGGCCCTGCACGATGGCCGTCAGGGTCTTTCGGGTCATCTTGAACTTGGAGGTGCGCTCTCGCGAGATATCCAGGTGCCTGGGCAACAGAAGGGTATCAAAAGTTCAGAGTATGTAACGAGTAAAGCGACGGTTATTTACAAACACAAAGATGTAACCACCACCAGGTTCACCGGGACGACAACCCGCCTTTCACCCCTCCCGGCTCACCGGGATGACAATCCGCCCCTCGCCCCTCCCAGCTCACCGGGATGACAACCCGCCCCTCGCCCCTCCCAGCTCACCGGGATGACAACCCGCCCCTCGCCCCTCCCAGCTCACCGGGATGACAACCCGCCCCTCGCCCCTCCCAGCTCACCGGGATGACAACCCGCCCCTCGCCCCTCCCAGCTCACCGGGATGACAACCCGCCCCTCGCCCCTCCCAGCTCACCGGAGATGCCCCAGCTCCACCACCGTGTTGATCAGCTCCTCCGACAGGTCCACATTGTACAGCACCAGCGAGGCCAGCCTCTCCTTCCACTGGGCCAGGAACGCAGCCCGGGGCAGCTGAACACCGGACAGGTCCAGGGATGTGAGCGCCGGTAGGGGCTTCAGCAGGCCCTCAACATCCACCTCCTCCGGTAAACCCCCCAGGTTGAGGAGCCTGAGCCGGTTGAAGCCCTGAAAGCTGAAGTCCGTGTCCAGTGCCTGTCTGGAGGCTGGCCGCTCCTCCTCTTCCTCGTCGTCTTCATCGTCCTCGTCGAACGCCAGTGGGGCGCCTCCTTTGCGGTAGAAGATGCGGCTGCAGCCAAACAGGCTGAGGGAAACCAGCGTCTGGCGAAAGCTGGCCAGAGTCCTGAGGCTGCGTGCTGATAGGTTGTGGCAGGAGGTAAGGTGGAGCTCAATCAAGTCCTAGTTGGGAGAAGAGTGTCACTCGACAGTTAATTGAATGGTGATGTGGAAAGACATCAGAGATTTGTTTGGTAACATGTAGTTAAAGCCTAAAGGTATAATGCTTTAGGACTTACTCTTTCAGGGCTTCTTAAAGTGGAACTGACAGCATTTAAACAACATGAAATCATATAAAAATATGTTAAAATATACCCCCAGAATCAATATCACACCCTTTTTTTAAATCACGCATGGGTCATTTTTTTTATTGTATACTTTCTTGTTATGTTTGGGAATGACGTAGATTAGGGAATTTTTTTAAATTCAACAACAATGTAGGGAAGGAACGCCGAAGTCAACATTTGGAGAAAATGAACCCTATTTACACCAGAGTACCAAGATACAAAAGACCGAAACACATAAAAGCCATTTGCCTCATAAGCCATCTCATTCGCTTTCAACAGAACCGTTTACAGGCTGAAAGGGACATCATTAGAAAGCATTCATTAAAGCTAGAAGGATCCCCGAATGTTTTACTGCAAACACATAAATATCGCAGGGGTCCTCTTGCATTAGGGAACAGACCAGTCCTGATCAAACCACAACAAATTGTAGACTCCCTCTCCCTCAGTAGCAAACATAAACAACATAAATGCAAGCCAGGGCAAGATGAGATAAACCATAACAGCAGATAAACCCTCTCCAATATTTTTCAGCTTGTAGTTAGCACACTTCAGCTGCACTAATGTCCCAACATGGCCTCAGTCCACGCCGTGACAACAAAGGGGAGGTCGCCTCTCTGCCCCTTTCATTGAGAATAAGTGAAATGCTTAATGTATTACAACTCAGAATAGTTATTTAGTTAGAATCAGTTCTGTGAGATGACAAGTCGAGAAACAAGCTGAAGCATGCTCACATCAAGTAAGACTTCATCTGACACGTCTTAAAGGAACAAGTTGGACGGTTTGTGCGTGACAGCTTCAGACATCAAAGCCTGGCGTGCTTTGGCGGGAGATGATAACACTTGCGTAAAGTGAAAGACGGTTTACGGGAGAGCAATGTTTGCCACCAATAAAAGAAGAATGTCGAAGCTACATTAAACAGAGCCACACAAAGAGAAAAAGAGAGAGGGGGGGAAGAATCGGCAAACTGAACAACCTCTGGTTAAGGTCCAATTGACCTTCTACGAGTACCTCTTCGTGTGTGTGTGTGTGTGTGAGTGTGAGTGTGTGTGTGTGTGTGTGTGTGTGTGTGTGTGTGTGTGTGTGTGTGTGTGTGTGTAGTTCTAATATCCAGCCACACTGTACAGCAGGTGTATTCAACCCTGGACCTCAAGGCCGGTTCCACTCCATTTTATCACATCAACTTCCTCAGCAGGTATGCATTTACCCCTGGGACAACAGGCGGGGTAATTAACGATGAGGTAGAACAGCAAAGCCACAGGCTCTGGCCCTTGTAGGGTGAGAGCTGAATGCTCCGTTTGCAATCAGCATCGGAAGGTTAAAGGCGAAATGCAGTAATCATTACTGGACAGTTGTTTTACATCTGGCCGATCATTTTGGACCAATGCCTGAATAGACGTCCAAACTACATATTTTTCTAGTCATCTTATAGTTGTTGTTATCGATATCATTTCTACCCTGTTGCATTTGTGTTGAACAGGACTAATGCCTTACTACATTTCAGTCTTTTGTAATATCCATACTCTTTTCCCCAGAAGTTTTACTTGTGTATGATCAGAAACAACATTTTCATTTAATTTATATTCCAGGGTACAAAAGTACAGACATGACATGTCTATGGCATCAGCAGATGGTGAATATTGTTTATTGACCATGGCCCAGAACTTTCTCATGGACACCCCCATAACAAACACCCCTAACACATAATCCCCCTGGAAGACACACCCATATTGGTATAACAAGGAGGGAGAAATAAAACGGTACATTTCCAACAGAGCAGTATCACAACAGGCCAGCATATTAACCTTCTCTGTTGTGAATGCATTCGCTCAGTGGGGCATGTAGACCTGTGGTCTGAATTATTAACCGGACCCTTCCAGAACCATGTGAAAGGACACAAACACGACAGGGTCCAATGAACCACACCATCCACCTGCCACCCTCACCACACACACGTGTTTCAGCGACAGACACCGGTCCATTAGCCCATGTTAACACCTGTAGCTTAACTTCGCAATTAAGACGCCAGTAGCGCCTGCGTGTCCATGAATTCAATTACAGAACAGGACAACACTTGGTCCCCACAAAGTGTCACCAACACGGGTCCCCAACCACGGGTCCCCAACCACGGGTCCCCACCAAGTGTCACCAACAAGGGTCCCCAACCACGGGTCCCCACCAAGTGTCACCAACAAGGGTCCCCAACCACGGGTCCCCACCAAGTGTCCCCACCAAGGGTCCCCAACCAAGGGTCCCCAACCACGGGTCCCCACCAAGTGTCCCCAACAAGGGTCCCCAACCACGGGTCGCCAACCAAGGTTCGCCAACCAAGGTTCGCCAACCAAGGGTCGCCAACCACGGGTCCCCAACAAGGGTCCCCAACAAGGGTCCCCAACAAGGGTCCCCAACAAGGGTCCCCAACAAGGTGGAAGGGTGTGATGACAGAGAGGCAGGAGACATGCTAAACAAGGTGAAAGGGTTTGGGTGTCTTACAGCCTTCACGTCACTGTCTATTTACATGTCAGTGTAGGAACACCGGTCACCTGTTTTAAATCTGCACAGCTTACGTTGCACCCCAATTTGTATGGAAATAATAACTACTCTAATTATATGGTGACAGTTAAATGCCAAGCATTAATATACCCCCACCATGCTCCTTCTGGAATATTCTTTTTGTTTTGGTGTGCCTGGCTGCTGCTTTCGCTGTAATTATAAAGAAGGTAATTTCAAGGCTTATTCCGATATAGTCTAGTTTAGGCCTAAAGCGCCAGGAGAAACCATCCCACATTGTTTGTTAGTCTTCATGTCCTCCAGAATGAAACACTGCAGCCCCACCCATTTAATGCAGTGGGGGAAAAGCAAAGCGGTCTTTAAAATACAGGGCCGGGAGCTCTTCTTCAGATTTGGCTCATGCGCAGATCAACTGACATTCTCTCAGTTCACTGAAAGGCACTATTTCCGTGTGGACAATCGGGCCAAAATGATTCCAAAATGTGACAGACCGAGCAATAGCAACAGGAAGTATTTGGTATCAGTCCCTGTGCACAAGCAGTTGTTGATTTTTAGGAAGCAATCATGACTCCCTAAGGGACACGGGGTGTTGTATGAATAAATTAGGTATGTATACCAAGTTTGATATACAATATACTAATCTTGTGATATGCTATCCAATCTTTAGTTCTGATAACATTCACTAACAAAAACCATCTGTAATTGACTAAGCGTTTTCACAGCCCTCCATCTAGCAATTTCTTGTTTTTTATACAGCTCAAAGAGATCTGACATCAGAGTGGTCTAATTCCACCAGGTCCCACCTGTTTCCCAATGGCCTCCAGGTCCCTGTCCTGGACAACGTCCTCCCTCAGCTGGACCCGGGTAAGCCTGGTGCTGCGTGGGTCCGAAAACAGCTGGAAGAAGCCGTCCTGTGGTTTAAAGTTACTGTCTGTATGTACCAGTTCCATGTATCTGTGAAGATGGACATAACATTTGAGTGTGCCACAAATAAATTACTGTTCAAGGTGTCATACAAACATATTCCAAGTCATTTGGCAGAGTGACTTGCAGTGCCTTTCGTGCTTTTCCATAAGAATCATCAAACCAAGGAGATCAATTTGTCAAAAAGAGGCTTCAAACCGGTTATTGTAACCAAAATATTTTTTTTAATGTTTTGCTCTGAGATAATAGATAACATTCAGGTCTGAGGTCTTAAGTACAGGTTTATGTAATCCCTTTCTAATTATCAATTTGTAAGATCTAGGTTGTTTCTTACATTTAGCTGATTAAAATACTCCACCATTTACAGTGGAAAAAGACTGAGGTAATAGGCCAGACAAGCTGTTTATATGCTTGATGGACAGACAAGTGAAGGGAACGTCCAAATGAAGGTGGGGCTAGAAGAACTGGGTATACTGAAACAACAGAAAATGTAATGTGTTTAGGAAATTAGTAGCATGACTGTCATCACACTGACATGGGAATAAGATACGGAGGAGCGGCTAATAAGGAAATCTGAACACCCTAAATGTTCTATCAACACATTCAACATCTTGAGAACATTTTCTCACCATTGCTGGGTTATGTGGTTGTCCCACCTATCTTAGGATGAATGCACCAAGTTGCTCTTCATTAAAGCTGATACAAATAACTTGGGCTTCCTAATGTTACGCCTTGAAAACTAGCTGGTAGGCAGACACTGAGTTTCAGAGTGACAGTACTTAAAAGGTGGCCTGTTCTCTGGGACTGCAAAACAACAGGTGGAATGTGAAGTGATGTTTTAACCAGTTCCCATGATTTTAAAACTAGTGATACCCTTTGTTCTTATTAAAAAATGTCAGTTGCGTTCTATTCACAAGTTCTGTCAATGGAACACAAGGAAGTGGTTGGAACAACCAATCTTGACTCCAAATGATTAGACATGCATAATTAACCATTAGAATAAGAAGGACTCACAGATCTTTGTACTTACGTGTTGACTAGCTTGTCACATATCTCACTGGGCAGGAAGACGTCTGAGCGCAGACAGAGCTTGTTTCTGTCACCTAGGTAGCACATGGTCTTCCTTAGGTTCCTCAGGCAAAAGGCTGTGGACAGGGCCATGAGGCTGTCAGGGTTGTCCCCTGCTTTGGATGCCATGTCAGCTGCTGCTTCTCCCCACCCCTTGTTTGACAACAAAAGGGCAAAACGGGTGGCCTCCGGAGGTGGGTGCTGGGAAGCTCTCAAAGGGTATGCATTGGGATGGATGTGTTGGTCGACAAGAAGAGGCAGTGCTTAAGACCTCTCTAACTTTGGGTTTAGGCCTACAAAAAGCTAGTGGAGACAAAGACAAGATGTTTTCCATTAGGCTACTTGACATTGCTTTTACAGAGACATCTAAAAAACGCAATGGTTTGCTTTGATACAGATACAATATTTTATGTTAAAGATATATATATATACACACACCTGTTTATCAATTGTAACAAAACAATTGATAATTTAGGATTATGAATGAAATTGTAATTATAGGCATGGCCTCCATAACATGAACTGTATGTCAATTATTTCCAAGTAATGTTTGCAGAAGCAAACAAATATTCCACTAGATAGCTAACTTTGTTTCTTCTGAAGCCTTCCATTATGCCTTTGACTTAATTACAATACCTAGATGGCTAACTAGGTAACGCAGTGAAAGATAAAGTACAAACATTAATACGTCGAGAAACTAAGTGCAGCATATTATGTCAGATGTTTAGCAAATTGTTGTTGTCGATATAATATCTAATTAGCTAGTTAGTTAACCACGTCATGAACGAAAATTGCAAAATAATTGATAGCTATTAACTAACGATAATTTTGCAGATGCCCAAACATGCGTTAATGCTGGATGAACAGCTAGTCAAACCAAAAGTTCCGTGTAAATAATTACAAAAAATGTGTAAAGAAAATTGTCTTTGTCATAAATTTAACGAGAGAGTAACTTTCTAACATGACAGTTAGCTATTTAGCTCACTAGCAAGCTACATCAGCTCCATTGCTAACTAAGGTATTAGCTGGCTAGGTAAAGATAGCTATCAGCTAACGTTATCCCGCTAGCTTGGTGATCTAGCTAACTATGTGCATGATTTGTCAACATTGCTCACTTGCACTTTTTATGAGACAGTGTCATACCTTATCTTTATACAGTGGTAGTTCTTTTGTTGATTCAATTAATTAGTATGTTTTTAATATTTAGCTAGCTACGCTCTCTTCAGTTCTTCGTTTCGGCCGATGTCAACAAAACAACCTCCTTATCCGGTTCACAATGTGTTGCAACGAATTTCTTCCTGATTCAGGAGCACTGGAAGGTTATGAATAATTCTGAATAAATTGAGGCATAGTCTTTGATAGGTGAATGCCTTGATATGTTTGAGAGTAGGGGTAAGTTAAAATAAGCCATGTTGTACATTGTCTAGATAACAACACAAAATACGTGTGATCACATAGTTATTGCACATCAACTGTTTGAATTAATATTTCCATAACCATTTGCGGAATGACATGATAATGCATACACTGTTATACATAAAATAGCTATTATTATCATATAAAATAAAGATTTAATGCTCGTTTAATTGACTGTGAAGGAAGAATCCGTCCAAACAGCTGTCAAATATAAATGTTTTTTTTTTTATAAATACATATGAAAGTGTTGCATGGGCACAGACCTAAAAGCGGGCTGAGTAGTCTGTGCCATAGATATGGATAAACGACCTAACTTCAGAAAATTGCCGTTAAGCGTTTTCCAGAAAAACGTGGAACTATTGTTAATAGACTGACTTTAAAATAGTCTAGATAAAAACGTGCAACTTTAATTGTTTGTGTTGTCTTACTTGTATTGCTTAATTTGCTGATAGCAACTTCATTGTGATGCTGATTGTTCCACCTTAAAATAAGTAAAAGTTCAGTTTGGTCTGGATAAGTGTCTGCCAAATGCCTAAAATGTAAAAGCAAAATATGCAGCATTCAGGGATAAAGCAGAAATACTCTGGATCGGATTAATGTAAATTCCTTTCAACATCCGTTCCCAATATAGATAATACCCAGGCAATTCCAACACAAATATTGAATGGGAGTGCTGGGGCAGATTTTGCCAACGTTGGTGAAGTAGTATGGTAATTGCCGTACTAAGGGATAATAATTGTGTACATTTGGTAAAACTCATTACATCTAAGTAATTATGCTTTTACTGCAGTCTATTTCACCTCCCTGCAGTTGTTTATCACCAACTGCACCATGTATCCATTTGTTTGATGGGAGGCATTATTTGTCAACCATCAAGTGTTTTCGGACATTTATTCTGCAATTTTGTATAGTCTTGTTATCTTAACACTATGGACTATGTACATTAAAAGAAAATATACACAGCTATGTTCCTCCATTACCCGGTAAGATTCATATCTCCTTATTTCTTATTGAATTTGTAAACACAGTCAAATGAATATCGGATGGCTAAACTCCTTAATTTAGGTACTCTACGTTCATTGGTATTATCTACATTGCCTATTTTTGAGTAAGCAGTGATGGACAGACAACTTCATAAGCTTACATTCATATGATCAAATAATGCAAACTGGGTTGTCAGGATGATCCAGCTTATTATGTATACAGTGAATGTGAAAATGTACTACTTTAGTGGCGATTGTATCAACAATGTCGTGCTCTTGAAGACCCCCGAATGAGGACCATCACAGGAATTTGGTCTCTATCCATCTCTATGGTCTTTACGAAGCGATGGATGTATCCCCATCGGACTATTTTTCTTGTGGCACAGGTCTTGCTTTTGGATTCTTCCAACAACATGTCGAGCTCGTACCGAAGCAGGTGAGATGTATATTTTATGTATGAATGGATATTGTCCCATGAATGTAACATATACGATTACATATCATGTATGTTAATGGCTTTATCGGAGATCTCTTTTGGTGCGTTCTGCATACGGGTTATCACAGTTCCTGTGTTATGAGGTAAATTCCGAAATATCTTTGTAGCTAGCCAGGCTAACGACTTTAGCTACCTAGCTATATATAGCTAACAAGCTTGTACTGCCAGTTGTCTTGATCTACTGGAAACACGTCTTACTAAAACATTTTTATTAAATTCTATCGTCTTTACACCGTATCCGCCAGTCTCTGTTTGTATATACAATTGTTTACACCTTTACAGTAGCTTTAATTTTCTGGATCTAGCTATGAAACCACATAGTGCTAGTAGATCGCAATATAACTCACTAAACAGAAAGACCAAAAAAATGCTTCTCTTTTCGAGGTTAAAATTAACTGGGTAGCTTGGTAACGTTAATATGCTGGCCCAAACTATGGTTAGGAAAGACTGAGAAGGGTTACAGAACTTGTGCTGGCTAACTACTTAATTCCTCCAATTCAATTATGCAACCATGCAAGGTTGCTAACAGCGTGCCTACATTCTCTACTTATCAAATTATCACAACAAACTGAGAGCGCTTTTATACGACTTTTGACTAATGAAAGTCGAACCTGTTAGTTATATTTTTCCGTTTTAGCTATTGTGTAACTTTGTTGAGCAGTGCCCTTGAAACTGCAATTTTGTAGGTTCAGTTACTCTTGCGGGCCGGAATAGAGTATGCAATTGATACTGTAAGATTATCTGCGTATGAGAGTAAATTAAAATCCCCAAGGGAGTATATGTTGGTATATGAATCAGACGTACTGTGAATGGTCCCTCGAATCCCTCTACTGCCAATATGAAAGCTATGTGGTTCTGTCCCAGGGCAAGAGCGTTACCCCTAATTGCCTCTCCTTTAACTTTACCCCCAGGTTGTTTCTGTTTATACTGTTGATGTTAATGCTGTTAATAAGAATTGGTTATTAATCAACTCCCTGGTTAAGAAATTGTATAATTAAAAGGAAAACAACTTGGCATCTTAATCCTTGTGAGATGGGCAAATCTAAGGAAGAAAGTAATTGACTTAGCTATACATTTTCTTTGGGCTTCTGCTGTGGGTGGTGGTAGTTTCGAACAGAACCCTAGAGAATGTGGGCTCTTTATAAATGAACCACCTCTTATATAGTGTAGTAACCCATGTTCTGTGATATTGAAAAGCTGATGGCTTCACATTATAATGTTGTATTCGCTTATAGGCTAGTATACACTCTTGTTTCTGGACAATAATTGATCTACTGTTATAAAGGGCAATAATGGAAAGGGTTTAACTGTGTGACAGCAAAGCACTTTTGCCTGTGGTTGATGTTAATGATCTATGGTAGGACTGGTGTCTCATGAGGGCGTTTTCTTTAATAATAAAAAAGCAATGTTTTCCTTAAGCCTAACCAAGTCATTTTGCTGATCAAATGCAGTTTTAAAGGGAGCAGTGACGAACAGGATGTAGCTGCTAGTGAGGAAACGGAGTAGGAAAGAGTGTGATTAAAATGACGGTAGACAGGCATACTAGATACAAATCAAATGGCTTTTACTCTGGTTTGCTTCAGTAGGATACCACTGTTATTTCAATTCAATTATATTTGTTGCATGCTTTGTTAAGAACTGGCGTAGACAGCTTATGACAGTTAATTATTTTGTTTAAATGCGGATTGTAATCAGAATTAAAGTATAGAAAACGCTAATGCATGGAATACACTCAGTGGCCAGTTTATTAGGTAGGCCTACACCCAAAATAGCCTAAAGATTTTTGGGGATGTTTAAGCAATGGCATGATTCTCTGCAGATTGCATTCATGTTGTAGACTGTACATTTCAGAGATGCTGTATTAGGTTCAGGTGTGGCAATGGGCCACTTCACTCTAGTCAACTGAACTGATTTGTCGGCCCTGGACGTAGTTGTTTTCCACTCGTCCCTGTGGTAGTGCTGGTGTTTCACATTCCCTCTGGAGCTGATGCTTCTTGCATTTAGCTGATAGGAGTGGAACCTGTTACGGTTGACTGCTGCACTAGCACATCCATGGCAAATACGTGCGTGTGCGTGCGCGTGTGTTCCAGGATGATGTTCTGTGCACCACTGTTGTACCCTGCTCTCATTTGCTTGTTTGTGGCTAGCCTCTTATCTTTCATCATTCTTGCCATTCTCAGGCTCAACGTCTCTTTCAAGCGTTTTGCTCATTCTATCTATCAACTGAACAGTAACCGAATGCTTCCATTCCTGTCCGGCAGGTTTAAAGAACAAGTCTCGACCAACTGACTCAGTCTCCAGGAGCTAACTGATTTTGTGAAGAGTTGAGCCTTTTAGAAACTGACCCCAGGGTGCTTATACATGGTGATACGAATGTGTAAATGCAAAATGCTATGAACAGTAACATGGCAGTTTACGGGGTGGAGGCTGATTTAGTTATATCATTTCAACTCCAAATATAAAACAGGATCATAGCAGGTCAGGCAAACCGACCCAGGGGTAAATGGTATTTAGTGGTGATTGAGTTGGCTCATCATCCTGTCAAGGGCAAGTTTGTGAAAACTACCCTAATCTTAAACCACTGGACTGTTTGTCTTTCAGTCAAATCTGTGGCTCTACAACACCAGATTGAAACAACTTAATGATGGACATATTGGTTGGAGTAGCAGGCTACTGTTTTGCTTCTCTCTAGTTAAACAGTCACAGCCTTTTAGTTTGTCTGGTTAAGAAACAATCTGTTTTTACAAATTCTAAAACAATAGCTGTATTGAGTTTAAACGTAGAACAACGGTCAAGCAAGGTTTCTCTCCCTTGACCAGGCCCTCTAGAAAATAATTGTTTTCAGAGAGAACTGCTGGATTGTTATGGTTTCTGCAGCGTAGCTATTGAATTTGTAAGCTTTGTTTATTATTATTATTTGTGGGTTTCCGCAGTTTAAAGTGTAAGTGATATTGACGTGGTGATTCATGGGAAGGAGGCAGAATTGTGAAGGACATTGTCCTACTCCTGCCCATGCAGTGCCATGGCAATTGGCCACATGGTGGCGCTAAAACACGCGATACACTACAACAATTTCTAAGCTCACACCCTGTGTAGACTTGTGGAAAACGGTACCTGGGTTTGTCTCCACACCAGGAATGAATTTCCCTCACGAACCAGGAAGTTATGTCCTGGTAGATTTTCTGTAATTTTAGAATTTTCTCAACAGTTAAGTCCTTATATCTCTTTAATGGAATGACCTATCTGCACATAACTTGGTGTTTATCTTCTATGGACATGGTTGTAAGCAGTATATTTTATTCAGACTACTACTTAAAAATCCCGGCCACTACTGATCAATTCATGTTCATAATGGCGGGCTGATCTCAGTTGTGCTCGATGCTTGTTTTGTCAGCACAAAAAAAACGATTGTGGTTGTTTTTTATTTCCCCATGGGTATTGTGACATCTTGGCGGTTTTGGGAGTGTTAACACTGAATATTCAGACCTACTGTAGGAGACCTATGTTTGCTAGTTATCACGTTTTGGGGCTAAAACACAGTCTATCCACCCGATCTATTTTGGATTCTTCTGGAAGAAACTGTGTGTATTTTCTTGGAAGTGGTAATGTAGCTGAACAAAACCAATGGGTCCTGTGATTTGGCTGGACTGTCAGCTGATTAGCATGACAGGAGCACAACCATCACTAAGACATGGGATCACATGGAAAATTACAAGGCCCTAAAGTTTTTGCAGACATGCAGTACTGCAGTTTGAATGACTGCCTTAATTAGGGGCAAAGGCTATATATTCCATATTTTTCTGGCAAGAAATATGACCTGGCTTTCTTATACAGGATCCAGGAATTTAAGGTGGCTCTAAGTGAAGAGAAGCTAGACTTGAAAGCGCTTCGGGAACTCTGCTTCAGCGGTATGAAAACTCTTTGCTTTCATTATATAAAAATAAATTACACTTTGGTAAGTGGCGATGACAGGAATTCTAACTGTACCCTCCTTTCTAATTTCTCTGTCTCTCAGGAATCCCATTTGAAGGAGGAATTCGTGCTCTCTGCTGGAAAGTGAGTTCCTCCAGCCCTTCGTAAAGTTTGCCGTAGTTTTAACTATAGATTCAGCCTGATTTGTTTTAATTTGTTTTCCTATCTGTATATCTAAGTGATTGGAATTTAGATTTCTTATTGCTTACTTGAACGTTATGACTGTTAGTTCTCAACTGATGAGACGTGATGGTGAAATGAATAACAGTCCGAATGTTTTAAGGTGCTGCTCAATTATCTGCCCTTGGACCAGACAATATGGATATCCTTTCTAAAGAAACAGAGGTAAGCTAGCTGTCACCACAACATTGGTTATCTTCCAACTTTCTCTAAGAAACATGTGTGTTTGTGAGTTAGATATTCTGTTTAAAATGACAGTGTAGCCTTCTCTAGAGGCAGGGACTTTAACTCGAATGTTTACAGTACACTGTGGATATTCTTCAATTTCAGGCTTTCGGACAGTGAAATTGAATTATACCATGGAAAAAACAATTAAGCTCTTAGTCAAATATATCCAGCGCGTGGCGTTCACTTTGGGAATCTTTTCTTGGATGTTACCACCCGTTCCCAGACAGACCTGAGGCACAATGGGTTAAGGCCGGTTAAATTCTCCCACCGGAGCACAACACACCCAGAACGGGGCAGCTATATCAGGTCTGCTCTTCCCAGGGGAGACACTGTGGTGGTGGTGATGAGTCATGCTTTTCTGCTGCCCCTGTTGGCTCGCTTGTCGCGTTATTTAAATCCTTCCAGTTGTGTTCCACTGAGCTTGCCTGGAGGGCTTCGGGTGGCTTTGCCCAAAAAAGCCCTAGCTTCCATGCAATTCATGGAATTGACTGAATCTGTGTGGCAAAAATGTTACTGATGATCCAAGGCTCCTGGTCTCTTGATTTTTCCTTCAGGCAAAGAGCTACAATATAATACTGTTGTCATGACTGTATATGTATGAATACAATATAATACTGTTGTCATGAGTGTATATGTATGAATACAATATAATACTGCTCGCAACTCTGTTTGCAAAGATACAATGTGATACTGTTCTCATAACTGTATATATACAGTATAATAACTGTATATGTATGGATACAGTTGAATATTGTTCTCATGCGTGTGGATATATAGATAAGCTATTGTATCATTTGGGTTTCTTTTTTGAAAGAAAAGCATATTTCATGTCCATTAAATTAACATCACATTGATCAGAAATACAGTGTAGCCATTGTTAATGTTGTAATGACTCTTTTAGCTGGAAAAGGTAGATTCTTAATGGAATATCTACATAGGTGGCATGTTATATTTGCTAATCCAAGTTTATAATTTTAAAAGGCTAATTCACTAGAAAACCATTTGTGAAATAGTTAGCAAAGTTGTAAACTCTTGTGTTGTAGAGTTTATGGATCATCAGCTTTTGTGAGTTGATCTACAGACTTACAAGTGGCCTGGAACAACACTTTCTTCTGAAACTTGTTCTGAGAAATGAAGGCTATTCCATGTGAGAAATTGTCAAGAAACTGAAAATCTCATACAACGCTGGGTATTACTCCCTTGACAGCACAGCACAAACTGGCTCAAACCAGAATATACAGAGGAGTGTGAGGCCCCGGTGCACAACTGAGCAAGAGGACAAACACATTTAAAGTGTCTAATTTGAGAAACATTAAATAGTACCCGCGAAACACCAGTGTCACCATCAACAATGAAGAGGCCACTCTGGGCTGCTGGCCTTTTATCCCCCAAT
Source organism: Esox niger (assembly GCA_016801105.1). Classification (NCBI taxonomy): domain Eukaryota; kingdom Metazoa; phylum Chordata; class Actinopteri; order Esociformes; family Esocidae; genus Esox; species Esox niger. The sequence continues at coordinate 18,094 of JACXGJ010005922.1, read as the reverse complement.
CATCCACTATCCAGTGTCTGTGTTCTTTTGTCCATGTTTTTTATTTTTATTTGCCAGTCCGAGATATGGCTTTTTCTTAGCAGCTCAGCCTACAACTTCAGCAACCCGGAGTTGCTATTTCTTGCTTGCATTTCTTAGAACAAGATAAGATAAGTTTCAGAAGGTTCTTTGTTTCTGGTCATTTTAAGTCTGTGATCAAACCCGCTGATGATACCCAACTAGTCTAAAGATGGGACAGGGGTTTCAAGCAGTTCTATTAAAAAGCAGATATTCCAACAAAAATCTGCCGTTTCCAGCTGCAGTAGTAATTTCCAATGTCTCCACTGTATTTCTGTTCAATTTGATGTATGGAAAAAATGCGTCTTTCTTTTGAGAACAATGACCCTAAATGTTTTAATGGTGGCGCATGTAGACCGGCACCTATGAGCGTAGCGTTACATTGAATGGCATTTTTTCCCTCCAGGGGGGTGTATTCCCAGTTCCTAAAGGAGATGATCATCCAGCCTGGTATTGCCAAGGCCAACCTGGGGCTCTCCAGAGAAGACGTTACCATGGAGGACCATGTGAGTTCTGGCCTCTCCCGTCCTTCCAAGTGGAACCATTTCTAATGCATGCCGCTGGGCAGTCTCTGCCAGGTCTCAGTCCATCTCTTTAATCTTCATTTCTATTCCCTCTGTGTTCTGTTGTCACCCAGCCTCTCAACCCTAACCCGGACAGCAAGTGGAACAACTACTTCAGAGACAACGAAGTGCTGTTGCAGATCGACAAAGATGTCCGGTATGTAGTTCTGCAACAAATTCAGTCTGAAATGAATTTATCATTGTTTATTTGGTCATTTATCCTGTTGAGCAGGGATTTGATTTAGTACTTTAATGTCAAGGAGCATCAGCTCCCAAAAGGCAGGAAATCCGCAGCAATGTTGTTCCCTCGTTGAATAGTTACATTAAAAGGAGGAAGCGGTAACTAACTACTGGATGTCTGTGACGGCAGGCGTCTGTATCCGGACATGGCTTTCTTCCAGCGGCCTACGGATTACCCCTGCCAGCTGATCCTGGATCCCCAGAACGACTACGAGACCCTCAGGCGACGCGTGGAGCAGACCACACTCAAGGCACAGACCGTGGACCGCAACCGCAGCGGGGTCACCAACGTGAGTCTGACCGCTGCTGAGAGTTTGTTGCGTGGTGGGTGACCGCGGCCTCCGTGGCTGGATGTTTGTCTGACTGACAGCAAGATGGGAGTCGTTTGTCTGATTGACTTGTACAGAATTTGATATAGGAGTCTTGTCTATATCTTGGATTTTGCTGTTTTGTCAGTAAATGGGTTGGTTTTGAACCAGGTCGTATTTTCATTTGTCTCTCTGTCTCCTCCCTCAGGTGAGCTCTCCAGGTAAGGCCCTCCATCTGTACCCATCCAATGAGTACGAGGTGCTGCCCAGTGGCTGTGAGGCTCACTGGGAAGTGGTGGAGCGCATCCTGTTCATCTACGCCAAGCTCAACCCGGGCATTGCCTACGTTCAGGGCATGAACGAGGTGGTGGGCCCCATCTACTACACCTTCGCGACAGACCCCAACGACGAGTGGAAAGGTTTGTTCAGACGGGAGGGAGGGCTTTGTTTTTGTCTCCGGTGTTAATTGATTGGCTGTCTGCTGTTGCATGCCAGTACTTCCCTCTGTCAGTCCAGTGTTATGACTGATGTTCTGGGATGGATAGGCGCTGACACCTAGAGGACACGTTAGGGCATGACAATACTTCATATTCTCCCATCTAATCCCCAATGATTTTTTCTTTTTAATAAAAAGTCAATCTGTATTGTTGCAAGCTTTGTTATAAACAGCTGTTGACTCACAGGTAAATGCCCTTTTTCAGAAACATTGCTTTGCTTTGTATGCTCAGTGATATTGACAACATCAAGGAACACAAACTAAGGCGTGGCTCCTAAACAAGTATTGCAATGTCTTGTCATATTTACAGACAGAGGTAACATTTGGCGAGCACAATTTTGTGACTAATTTGACTGTCTAACCTATCAGAGCACGCCGAGGCGGACACGTTCTTTTGTTTCACCAATCTGATGTCGGAGAACCGGGACATGTTCATCAAGAGTCTAGATGACTCTCAGTGCGGCATCACCTATAAGATGGAGAGTGTCTACTCCATGCTCAAAGAGAAAGACATGGAGCTCTACATGAAACTGGTAAGAAACAGCCACCGGACCCTTGTTGCTCTGAACGCATACAAGTTCATATGGATATTTAAAGCAGTAGTTTTGGCGTTGGGTTTGTTTGAGTCGTTTACCTATTGATTGACCGCATGCATTTGCCAGAAAATATGTTGGATTTGGTTGGATTAGTCCTTTTTCTGGAGAGCTACAGTTCCGGAGGTTTATACCAACCCTCATTTAACATACCAGATTCTAATAATTAGCTGGATTAAAAAGCCACCTCAGGTTAATCACAACCTGGATTGGAGAGAGAACCCCCGTGACAGGCGCTCTCCAAGAACAGGCTAGAGCAGCCGTGGGTTAGATTCATTTATTTAGCCGGCCAGTTTACTGTTGGTCGTTGTGAGTGAAGTCTTTTTAACCTTTAAACCTGATTTGCGGAGTCACAGCAGGAGCAGAACATCAAGCCCCAGTACTTCACCTTCCGCTGGCTCACCCTGTTGCTGTCCCAGGAGTTCCTCCTGCCCGACGTCATCCGCATCTGGGACACGCTCTTTTCAGACCAGGACCGCTTTGACTTCCTCATCCTTGTGTGCTGCGCCATGCTTGTGTGAGTTGTCTTCCTTTCCTGGTCGGCAGTGTCCCTCTGTGCCCTGCAGGCTGCTTTAGAGAAGTCATCTAACTGGGTTTCACACCTTGAACATTAAATGCACAGACATAGAAAGGAGTCGCCAAGTCGATTGTTGTTCTATTCAATTGGCTTTATTTCTTCCTTACTGGCTGGGTGCACCAGTGTCCGTAACCCCAGGTTCACACTAGTCTCAATGTCCGAAGTCTATTGAATTTGATGTTGTTACATGTTATTCCATTAAATATGTTCAACCATTTTTCATCACAGTTTTGCGATGTTCCATTCGTGATTAAGGCACTGCCTCATCGCTGCAACTTCAAGTGGACTCAGGACAGTCAATGTCGAGGGTTTTTTTCCACTGCACATCCAGTTTTCGCTCCCTCGTGCGCTGGAGACTATTCACTACGTGGTCGTCTATTTTAAATGAGCTTGTGCCCAAGCACAGCCACAAGGAGTCGCCAGAGTGTGACTAGGCAGGTCAGCCGTTTTCAAACGCTAACTGCCCCCCAATCTGGGCTGTTCTGGATAATTGCCCTCCGCGGTACCACTGGGCTTGTCTGGGAGCCGGATTTTAACCCTGGTCAGACTCTGGCGCCACCAACTCTATGGCGCTGACTGTACCGCGGCGCTAATCCTTTTCACACCGGGCTGCTGTGCCAGTTGAATAGGCAACATCGGTGCTGGAAGCAACACGTTCCGGTCCGGTGAGACACAAGCGGCCCGGATGAACTGGATGCTGATATGCTGAGTGGCAGCACTTCCCTTGGTATTATGTGCTCTGATTGGCATGCCATTTCTCTCTGGTTTCAGACTGATTCGAGATCAGTTGCTGGCAGGAGACTTCACTGTCAACATGAGACTGCTGCAGGTATGTCGCTCTGAGTACGGCGGTTGCCGGTTTAGGCCGTGTTTTGTGGTTTTACATGACACTTAACTGGTTATTCATGCTCTGATTCAGGACTACCCCATCTCAGATGTACACACCATCCTGGCCAAGGCCAAGGAACTCCAGGATGCCTCATAGCCACGCCCCCCCTCCACCTCTGCCCCTCTCCTGGCTGGGTTAGGGGAGGCACCATTAAAACTGGTCACCCTGGGCGACAAGTAGGCCTCATTGCACCCTGGGATTGAGAAGAAGCCACGTGGCGCCGGGTTGGCGTATATGGTTGTTTGGAGAATCTTTCACGGCCGACAGTATTTCCACTCTTCTAAAGGGTGTGTGGGGCTCAAGCTATTTATTTTTGCACTGAACACTTGAAGAAAAAATGACAAAATCTACATATGGAACAGAGGAACCATGTTAACCCATACTACAGAAGCCAATCATGGCTGTTATAACACTCCTGGGGGTTTTTTAATACTTTTTTCTTTTTAGAGTGGCATGAGATTGACTTATTTTACTGTATAAGTAAACATGGTAATTGTTTTCTGACACTTGTAAGAAAGACAATATATTACTACCATGTAATGACCACACCAAATGTTTTCCAGAGGGAGAAATGCTGCCACACAGTAGGGTGAAGCAACAGGCAGAAACATCACTGCATTGTGGCCCTACATTGTCTTAATCCTAGCATTATGGTAACTTGATACTGTGGTGATAATGTATCTTTTGAGGGGGCATTACTGAGCAGACATGTCCGATTCAGTCGGGAATTCTTCTCTGATTTGGTTCGACTGTCATTCACACATCCTGTGAGTCTAAATAATTTTGTACAGTGAGTCAAGCGTCATTTAATTTGCTCTGTACACTATAAGACTTAGAGAAAACAAATGAAAATACAATTTCAGCATTAAGAAAACTGGCAGCGGATATCAGATTCAAATTATTTGAGAGTCGATTACATAAAATCAGTAATTGAATGGATTCATTTTTCTAAGTCTTAAAACGCTTATAAAGCTAACGCATCCTTGAAATGTATTTACAGTACGACCTGCAGAGGAATGTGATTAGAGGTAGACAGTAAATAGCTTTCTGTGTAATTCATCATTATTGTTGAATTGAATTACACATTCCCTCCTTGGACTCAAAGGTGGCAAAACAAATTCTAGAATCAACAATTTGACCTCCTACTGAATCGCTCTGTGTGTAACAGTCATTCCGTCACATTATGAGAACATGAGTGGCCCATAGACGCAGTACAAAAAAACTATTTCACAGAACGTACTCAGACGTTTTTGTACTGTTTGTGTTTCATGTACTAACGTCCTGGGAATATACTGGATACAGCAGTCCATCTTACTCTACATTCCTTTATGTCAGCGCTGTTTCAGCGAGATGATGGTGTCCTTCCAACAGGCAAATCATCGATGCCGGAGCTGGTACCAATTGACAGTCTGTGACTAGTTACGGTTCGAATGAACGCCATTGTTCTAAAGTGATGTACTAGAGGAAAATGTACGCAGTATTCAGACAAACTCAAGCACTCCTAGTTCAAACAACTTGGATGGGTTAATCAGGGTGACTGTTATCATGTCGTGATCTTAATGAATGTACAGTGACAAATTACCCCCCTATCGGTGTAACATTCAGTGGTGGATGGTAGTGTCTTTCTGCGGTTTCGTGTCGTCAAGATTTATCAGCGTCGGCATTTTTCTTATCCTGCTCCTTCGTGAACATTTCTTCCTTTGTATCCACTGCCTTGGAACTTGTCACACTCCCATCTCACCAGCCCACCCAATAACCCCCCCCCCCCCGCCCAGCGCTCTGAAATGAACTCTAATTAGGGCTAGCGACAAAGCGATGGGCCCTGGGCCACCATTGTCCTGCCTGCCGCCGTGCACTGTCGTTCTTCCTCTCGTGGTCCGTCTTACAGCAGTATTGACACTTTTTCAGGAAACATCTCACTGCCTCTGGTCTCTAACTTCTGCCAACCAACTGATGGAAGCCAGTACTGGCAATAAATGCTTTATTTTAAGACCATTTTCCTGAAGCAACCGGAAGTGTGACTTCAGGTGTGGATAAACTGAATGGACATTATTTTGTAGGGGTTGAGAAATGATTGGCTGAGGCGCGTCGAGTCTGAAATTTAACATTTAGGATCCAGTTAACACTTAAATACGTTCTGCGTTTTGTGGAAAATGTATTTTAAAACAGGATGATCATAATAAGACACTGTTATTATAATTGTCTATTTGAGAAAAATGTGGGTGGAAGGGAGAATGTGTGTGGTTTGCATGTGTCACTATAATGGAGTTGGTAACCCTGTTTGTAGACAGCCCATCTGTAATGATCTTGGTTCACAATGACCTTGGTGTCAGGCAAATGGTTGTCATGCCACCAGTGCCCAGGGCAACAATGTCAATTGTCTTGTGTTTTCTCCGATTTGACCGCAATCCTCCATTGTCTTAAGTCCATAATGTCTGTGACTTTAGGGAAAGTCAATATGGCATTGTTGGTGTTACTGTTTATATCAGGAGTTTAACAATGCTATTATGTAACCATATTCTTTCAATGCTAAAAGTTCCCAATGTTTTGGTTTTGTCTCTTCACTCTTTAAGAGACAAACTCTCTCATTTTGATATACATTTTTTTTTTTGAGAGAACCATATAAAGAAAAACAGTAACACTGTAATCAATGACCCCATGTTAACCTTTTTATTTTTTTATATTTGGGATTTGACGGGCTATTAGAAATCAGTGTGACACTTTTGGACAGTATTTTAGTCTGAAGGAAGTACACCTTTGTCATAAAGGTATTGAAAACTTTCGAAGGCAATCAGGCAACAATGACATGATATTCTCTGTAGAAATGATCATCATTACTCATGTTAGTGCTTGATCTTTTTCTCTCAATTCCTATAAGTTTTGGGCATTCTAGGTGGGAGAAGATGCACGTGACCTGAAAGTCGTATCCTTTATAATGGGGTCATAATATTCTGTGACTCAAACTGATCAAATCTAGAGCCGCATTTCTGGAAGAAAACAGAACCCACTGATGGAATTTACTGATCCACCCCTTTTAGATAAATCAAATGCTGTTTTTGTCTTCTCCAGGGTTCCTCTTGCAAACCCATTTTGAAATCAGGGTACCCAATGCTGGCTTGCGACCCACAGTTTGGGAAACCCTATTCTAAGCACTTATAGCTAGACTAGAGTTTCCCAAGCTATTTAAAGAAATGCCAATTGCTCAACAAGTAGGCTACAGTTTTCACTTCTGACACTTTCCTCATTGCTGTCCCACATTTCTCCCATTCTTCATCAAACAATTTAATCCCTCCTTTCTTTTACTCTCATCTTCTCTCCAGCTCTGTCTCGCCAGCCGCCCCCTCATAACTGTTGTGTAATGTAAGGCCGCCTGTCTCCGACCGTGTGACAACACGTGGGCGCTCACGGTTCGGCATGTCTCCTCCGTGAAGTGAGGTCACCGGTGTCCTTGGGGCCTAATGAGAAGGGAGCGGAGCACGAAAGCGCTGGCAGTGGAGGCGCGTAGGAGGCGCGTAGGAGGGCAGAGAATGGGACACAGGCTCTTTGCTACAGAGCTCTGAAGTCTGTGGGTGTTTAGGAGTCAAGGCTCCTAAGAACAACAGCTGTCGTTCTATGTTCAAAGTTGGTGAAATTGAGAAACTTGGTCCGTGTGGTTCTTGGTAATTATGACTGGCGCATTTCGTAGACAACCTCTGACACAACAAAAGAACAGTCCGCTACACTTTTGTTCTGTCCATCTCAATGTCCATATCTAGTTGTCCAACTATATATCCCTGTTCCATCAGACAGTTCACCATCACTGAAAGCTTTGCTCGTTGCCATTCGTGCAGACACACTGGCCTTCCAACCAGGAAGTCACATGGTCCCATGCATATTTGGGCATGCCCAGTCACCTGGCAACCTGTGCTTGATAGACACCAGAGGAAGTGGGTACAGGGGGTTGAGATCAGGTGATCCCTGGTGAGTTACCTAGCACTGGCCATGGGGTTTCCTCTCATCAGACTCCGAGGCAGTGAAGACTTGAACCTAGACTGTGGTGATCTTCTTGGTGCTACAAGTGCTGTGCGCCATTGCTCTACTTAAGAGCCCCAGTAATGTTAAGCGTGATTGGTTCACTGACCCGAAAAAACGATTACTCTTCTTGCCCTGCACCCAGGCTTTTTGGAGGCCATTGGTTAGCTGGTGACCATGCTAGTTCGCTGTAGTATGTGTCCGCTTGCCTGACACCCCAATTTACCAGTTTTTCCTATACAAACTGTGGCTTCATATGTGGGGCTCGACTTGGCCGAAAGCGCCACATGCCCGACTACCGCAAACTGTTCCTCTTTCAGAATATTACTTCTAAAGTATTGGGGAGCTCCTGAAATATGAGGGGGATCTGCATCAACTCTGGTCAACTTCCAAACACTTTTTTGTCTCCATATTAAGCTGTTCTGTAAACTGACTGGTAAGGTTTCCACAACCATTGTTTCCATCTGTACCTCAGCTGAGAGTTCATGAAGGAAACAGGTTAGGAACTGAATCAAATGGTGAAAGGAAGGGCTGTAAGTTGCCAGGCTGTTGTAGGGAAATCTCTAATTGTGTTGTATTTTGAGCAGGGAGAAGTCAACAGTTGTAACGATTGATTAATCATGGGTCTGTCATTAATCCTTGCCCTAGTCTCTGATATGCTAAGGTTCACAGAACTGAAGGGATGGATAACCATCAATTCCAATTCCAGTTTATTCAATTAGGGTCACAACTCTGGTAAGGACTACTCTACCAATCCAAAAACATTCAAGGCTTTTTTGTGTAGCTGTATTTTTGTTGTTTTGTGTTTTACACTCATCTCCCATGTGCCTGAACAGGAATTGTAATTTTTAATTTTAGTTGCCATTTAGATGTTTTTTTTTGTTGTTTGTTTAGGTATATGGTTGAGTGTTGAGAAAGCAGGGTCAGAATGAATTTCTACCATACATACCATGAATTCCAGTTTCCTTTACAAAAAATGTTTGGGGTGGGCAAATAAACAGAAACGCCTAACATTATATTAATATGAAGTACCGAATAAAGAATATGTCCACCCTTTGCCTTCAGAACACCTCAAATCATTTTGGGAACGCTGTCATACAAGTCCTGGACTATGTGGATTGGGATATTGCAGCATTCTACTTTGCCTCTGTTCTCCAAGACTTTCCATAAAAGTTCAATGATATTGGGATCAGATGGCCGGGAAGGCCATGGAAGCAGTTTGACGTCATCCCGGTGTACATACATTCCACTCTTGAATTTGTTGAGCCGTGCACCTAAAACAATGTATTGGGTTTGGAGGCCAGTGGTTTCCTTACAGTATCCCTGTCAAAAATTCCCACTTTGTGAAGCTCACAACATACACGTTGAGTCTGGAGCACAGATGTGCTGATTGAATTCTATGGTCGTTTTGAGGTTTTAGGAGCATTTAGCAGCTGTCCTGTCAAGAGTCTGTCTGTCAGTCAGTCTTGACTTGCGACCAATGTCCCTCTTTGCCGATGGAATTTGTCCATGTTCTGCATGTACTGTCATGATTTGATTCGGCTCTATTTTACGTAATGAATCATTTGACAGTTTTTTTGTGAACGACGCACCTGCAGCTTTGTTGTGAACGAACTTAACTTCTTGACCACTTTAGAACTGTTAGTTGCTTCATGTTTCTTTGAAAAAGTGACAGTTGCCTGACCTTATAGCTGTCATGTGTATTGTTTGTTGGCAATCAACCTCGTGTGACCTGTCACTGAGATTGTAATTGTGATTTTGTTACATCAAAGTAACGGTCCTTTTCCGTGTGTGTGTGTGTGTGTGTGTGTGTGTGTGTGTGTGTGTGTGTGTGTGTGTGTGTTTTTGGGCTACCCCCTGTAGAGTCCGCTCTGTTACGGACTATTGTACACTTTAAAAAACCTTGAAGGCTTTTGTAAATGTATGGCGTTCTGCTTTGCTTCCCCCTCATCTCCCATGTGCCTGAACAACAAGTGCAAGTGAAAATGACTTGTTTTGGTTGCCATTTAGATATGTTTGTTTAGGTTTTAATTGTGTGGTGGAATGTTGAGACCAGGTTCAGAAAGAATGTCTACCTTAAATTACTTTTCCCTTGATTCCCTATCTCGTTTTATATTTGTGTGATGGAAAACACCGGTCTCTCTGATTACTTAACAACAGGCTTTACTCTCTTTAATGATTATCTTATTGCTACTATGTAACATGTGGGAAAGCATTAGAGGAAGGGACGTTGAAAACCTTTTCAAGCTTGAAGAGGAAACGACTGCATCTGGGTCCGGTTTTTCAAAAGTTATATTCTGGGATTTGGCTTATTGGACAGGATGAAATGAATAGATATAGGATTAATAGAAAATATGAATCATTGACTTGAATTGAGACTCCTGTTCTATTCCTGATACATCTGGGTATTGTTTTTCCTGTGGATAGGTGCAATTCAAGTGTAAAACTTTTGGGGAAGAAATGGCCCTACATGACAAGTGGTCTTTTTCATGTGTGCTCTGCTCTGTATTTTTGTCCTGAAACAGTGTCACTATTTTTAGTGCGTGTGTGCGTGCGTGCGTGCGTGCGTGTGCTTGCCTAAGATACTTCTGTTTTTTGCATGAATACATTTTTGTATGGGTATATATCTTAGTATTGGAGTTCTATATTTGTTTTTACAGTGTTTGCAAATGCACAATAAATATTTCAATTATGGTTTAAATCAAATATTTGCCAGGTTCTCTCACTTTGTTTTTACTACAAAATTCTGCTTTGCTGTTTAAAAAAAGTGACTGACTTAACAGACTATCCCCTTACCAAAACCAAATGATTGGAATAGCCTATAGTTGAATGCTGAACATATACAATGAATTGTGAATCCCTGCCTCATAGTGGCAACATCACAGATTATTATAAAACGCTCGGTAGGGATCGTTGAGCAGCTTGTTTCCATGGTAACCCCTCCCTCACTTGCTGTTCACTGGGTTCTCGTTCCGCAATGATAGATTATTACAGTTCATGTCTTCGATTGTTATCGCCATGGTTGTATTACCGAAGTTCTATTGGGTAAATCTAACGTTACAAACAGTATTTCCTAAGATTGCCATCTTGCGGTTTGCAAGGCGAAAGCAGACCGCCGATTATAAAAATCGTGTCGCATCTGCGGGACTTGTGCGCGCGAAGGGGGATCTGTCACCTTTCCCAAAGCACGAGGACAGACTTCTGCTCAGGTGAATTGATGCACCATTAAAAAGCCTGCTAAGTTGCACCTCGAAACCCATGAACCCAAATAGGCCTAATGATGGACTGAGGGTGTGAGCAGAATGTGAAGATAAGCTTGTTTTTAACAAGCCACTAAATGGCATTTTGCCAGTCTCACGCAAGAGCTAGGTTATAGATGACTAATTTAAAAATGAGTCTAAAATGTCTGGCTCAGTGTGACATTTTACCACATAGCCTAAATTTTCTCTACATCATAACATACGTCGGTGGAGTTTCGTTTTATTGATGAGCATATATATAAATGTCTAGAGCATAGCCTAGGACAAAATTAAGCTACTATATGTGAACACTTGTTTTTCCTGCAGTCTTTGAGTTTGTATTTTTGCTGACAGCAACAGTAGATTACACCAGACACGTGACCCAATATAGATTATATTCATGTCTGCAACCAATGTAGCAATTTCAGATTGAGGTCAAATCTGCCCTGGCTGGCTGCGCACGCAGAATTCAGACCGAGCGCGTCGTGAGGACTGGCGGCATTCCCTCTGTTCTTTATCTCATCGCGAACCGGCTGGCGGAGAGCGACTGGTGATTCTGCCCATAGATTCTACGTTTACCTGGACTACACCGAGGAACAACTCGGTGACCCTTTCGACAATTAATGGAGTATGCCTACATCGGGGATCGGAACCATCCACTCGAGGAGATGAGCGCTGTATGTATGTATAGGATGCTAAATTGACGTTATACTCAAAATACTGGCTGGCTGGTCAGTAACAACCCGTGGATACCGAAGAATTCAGATCAAATGTTCTAACGTCGTGCGTTGTGGATATCAGTGATTTATGACGTTTATTTCTCACATTCTCGTTCCGCATTTAAATGCGTTGGGCCATAACTGGACTCGTTTTTATGCTATTTATGGGGTTGGCATTTTTTGTGTACGGAACGGGCAACACCTCAGAGGCATACGAAAGAGCGATGTGACACTGATTCCACACATCCCAAAAGAGGCTGCTCGGAGAAGAATATGAAAATGCCAGACATTAGAGAGACCATCCATTTTGTGTCTGGAGATTATTTTAAGGAAGGGGACATTGGGATAATTATAGAAACAGGAGCCTCTGGAAATGCATTTATCTACATGGGAGCACCCAGCAATGAAAATACATGTTGACCGTATACATTGTATGATTTTTATAAACTAATGGTCAGGTCTTATCTCTCTTGTCCAGAATAAGGCTGTAGGAAAAGATGACCCAGAAAATGGGATCGCCTTGTCATCCATCCGTGCCTTCAGCATCATTCAAAATGTACATGGATATCGCAGATTGTTTTTCATAGCCTATTTCATAATGTAACTGCCTTCAGGCTACATTTATTTTAAGACACTGATTAATTGTGTATTTTAGGAGTGTGTAACCCACTCTACTTGGTCTCCAAGTGTCAAATAACCTTTCTCTCTAAATGGGAATTTACATTTAAAGGGAGTAACCTCGATATAATCGAGACTCGTGTTTCCAACCAAAGAAACAAACCTATGGCACACGGAACAAGGCCTATAGCGTTTATAATATGGGGTCTCCATACGACAAGTGAAGTGGTCGCCTGTGGTTTTTCGTAATATGGAGGCTACCCAGTGATCTCTTTTTCTCTAGGCTATAGCCTTTTCTCTATTTGTCCACCCTCCCCCACTAATTTCTGGATTAAATTCGGACCCCCGGTTTATCATCCTGAATGGAAAGCATATGTGGCCCAGTTGATTTGAAACAAGTGTTTTTTCCATTACTGAGCATGTCTTTCTAAAGCGGCCATTTGCCCAAACTGAACTGCGGGAAGCTTTTTCAATGTTTACTGTCTGAATTTTAGTGAGTGATATCAACAGAGGTGGAATTGATGACACACAACTGGACACCGCTGTTGTACTCCGATTATATTCCACTGTGCAATCCAGGAGCACTAGCCTACTGCAGACACTGGGAAATCGACACGTTTCAAGTGTGCTGTCTGTGGGGTTTTGGCAATTTCGCTGGAAATGTGGAGAGGTGTATTGTAGGTGCCTCAAGACGCGTCGAGATTTGCCTGGAAAAAGACAAGGAGGAGGCTATGAATCCGAGAAGATGATGATGATGCTGGATACACAGGTATAAAACATTTGCTTTATGGTATTAGTGACACTATCTGTTGTGTTTTCATGTGGTGCTCCAGTCCTGCGTTAAGCACATAGGCTGCCCTTTCAGGGATTTAAAGAGACAAAGAACATTTTCACTAAATCACATGTTTGATATTTATGGTCGAATGTGGAAGGTTACTATTTACTTTCTCACGGTAAAATCAATAACTTTGAGAATACAAACGAACGTAAACAAACTGCTTGGATGCAGTTGATGGATGAATTTCCATAACAATACTCTATTCACGTTACTGCCCCAGGCAGGGGATCATCTTTGTTCAGTCTTTAAAAAAGAGATTAGGCTCTGGCACGAGGCCATGTCTTTTGTACGTCTGTCATGGCACGCAGAACGAGGGCAGTGCGCTGGGGGGGACACCGGGTTGCCTACCTAAATCGCAATGAGTTAGAATAGCTTGTAAAATAAACAACTATGTGTGTGTGTGTGTGTGTGTGTGTGTAAGAGTGTCCCGAAAAAAAGTATTTTGTCGCTTTTTCTTTGGCTGCGTCAGAGTTCATTATTAACAGCTAACAATGCCACTGAGAAAGCTATTGAAAGTGTCATGGAAGTTAGCAACAACCACGTTTCCTCGTGTCAGCGAGACGCAAGAAAATTAAGCCAAGATCATCTGCTATTGAAATTACACCCAGAAGTACCGCAACCCAGAAAGTACTCATCTTAAACAATGAGGAAGGTCACATAGGTGCATTGGGACAATCCCCTTCATCGTCATCGTCATTTCTATCCATGTTCTTGTGACTTCTTGCCAAAGCCACCCTCTTCTGTCTATCCTTCCGAGGCATCCAATATAATGGTGGGGGGCTGTAGTTTGTCTGTTTTTTGGTCCGACTTGGGGGTCCACAAGGAGTGTGTGGTTATTATGTTCTCCTAGGGCCTAGTCTCCACTATAGTGTTCTCCAAATCCAGGCTTAGAGAAGAATAACCAACCATTTTCTCCAGTTTGATGACAACACAACTGTGTTTCAATATCTACCAACAATGTAGAAGCACTACCAACTTATATAATGACTGTATTATCAGGTAAATTAGAGGTTTTGTCCATACTATAAAGCACAAACCACATCTCCACATTTTTGTAAGAGACTGGTCTTCCTTTGAGTGTGTCAGCATATTTCTTGTAGTTTTATGCCAGAGGTAGACTTTAGACTATTTCCTTCTATATATCCTCTTTTCTATCCCTCTCTCAATCCTTCTCTTTTGTCTCTCCCTTTCTAACATTCTCTATGACCCCCCTCTGTTCTTCAATTAATCCCTCTTTCTTCATCCCCCTCTTTGCATCCCCCTTGCTTTCTCTTTCTCCTACAGCGTAACTCTCTATTACTTATTTATTGATCTTAATGCATTATACTTTACATTGGTCCGAGACTACTTAGGAGATCCTCAAATTCATTGAGCTCCAAACTTCTTTTTTGTTTTTGCTGGAGGATTTGTAGTTTATGTACCACAAATGTGTGGTCTCAGCACTGTCATGTTAGAGATGCCAGTAGTATTCTCATCTGGAGGCTTCTGTGTGGTCCAGTACATGTCCACCTTTGAGCTTGGAGGGCTGCTAATGCTTTGCCAACATGGGAACAAGGAAGCCGTCTCAGTGCGTGTCTCTGGCTGTCTGAGACGGGCTGAATGGGCTGGGGAAGAGCTGGCGATGTGAAATGGTGGAGGATCACTGGGCCTCAGCCAGGCCAGTAAATAATGGATAGGAGAAAAGAGACCATTGGAATGTATCCTGGAGAGATCAATAGACAGACGCTTTGTACATTTTGAGAAACTTTGTCCACGATGAGCTACACTTCCTCTCTCTATTTCTCACTTTCTTTTAGTCTTTATAACCACACTGACAATACTGCCAAGAACAATACAAACAGTACTAGTATGTCTTCATTTTTTACAGATATGACAACAAGACAACTGAACTAATCCAGTTTTGGAGGTATTTAGAAGTAAATAGCTTTCCCAGTCAATGGGTGTATTTCATTAGTTTAAATTAGTGAAGATCTTGTTTACTCTTGCCATTTCAGCTTTCCTGCCCTTTAATATGATTGTCTGACTGAAGACCAGTCCTGTTGTGCAACGAAGCATGTGGATCCACCCAAGCCAGACCAGTCTCTTAGTCTGGAGCACCCCTTATAATGAGCATGTAATTTGACACAGGAAACAGAGTAGACCCTGCAGTCTGTTATCCTTATTACACTTTTGGCCATGAGAGTTTGTCTTGGTTTGTTTTGGTCTTGCGAGTTAGTATTTTGGCAAAGCGAGTTAGTATTTTGGCAAAGCGAGTTAGTATTTTGGCAAAGCGCGTTCGTATTTTGGCAAAGCGTGTTAGTATTTTGGTAACGAGAGACAGTATTTTCCAAAATATATCTGTTTATTTGTGAGGGTGTATGCATTTCTCACTAGGCCTATCACTTACAAAACACTTGGCTGGTTCAAGAAATGGCATTCTATGTCCTTATATAGTCTGACCTTAAACTATAGTGAAAATCACGCTCGTCTCTCGGTCCTCTTTGGCCCCCTTGTGAGAGCGTTGCTATGTTAACAGGTTAGACAGCCAAGCTTGTGGCCTTAAGCCCCAGTTGGCAGACAGCCCAGCTTGGACCACTGTGGGAAAATGGGGAGTCCTCCAATTCATCTATGCAGACCTCTACTCTCTGTCGCTGGACTACTTGCCCCCCGTTGGTGCTTAACAGGAAATCACCGGAATGAGGAGAAAGCTAAAAGTCAGCAATGGCTGCATGGAGTTTTTTGTGCAGTCGTACCTACGTTCTGAAAAGTATGGAAATCAAGTCATTTAGCAGACACTCTTAATCCAGGGATATTTAGAGTAGCGTGTTCATACATTATTTTACAGGCCCTCTGTGGGAGTTGAGCCCTTGACCTTGGCATTCTGAGTTCCAGGATATACCAACCAAATTACACCGGACCCCAGTGGGCCACTAGTGTCATTTCTTGTTTGTAGTTCTGACAACCTGAGTAGCTTCTAAAGCATCATTTCTGGAAATTAAACATCTAGGTATTTTCCATTGTGTGGGTAGAATAGAAGAAAATGCTTCAAATTTAGGTGTTTGTTGGACCGTGCCTTTGAACCACTTGGGACCAGAGCGGTGTTACACAACATGTCCAGTAGGAGTCTCTGTCACGCCTGTGAATTTCTGGCTGGCCCAGCTCCTAACAGTGTGACGTGGTGGTTTCCAGATGTTTTTTTCTCTCTTCACTCTGCCTTGTATTTGGTTTGTTCCCACTGATAGATCAGGAGAGGAACGTTACATAAAGGCTATAATAACATCTCTGTGCGGGATCGTGTGTTCAAAGGACATGAAATCTTAGCGATTACAGAGGTACTGTGATTTTGTAAAAGCAATGCTAGAGAAAACAATTGTTATATATTCCATTTGAGTGTTGTGTACATTTCCAATGTACAATGGTCAAACAGGGCTCAAAATTGCCTCCATGGCAGTATAAACAACACCATCTGGATTTTTTTTGTAATTAAGTACATACTTCATTTATTTCACAGTTGGCTGATCCATTCTAATGGCCTAGTTGGACATGTCATCAGAGATCAGCCAATGAAGTTGGGAATGGATAGTGAAGTTGCCTAAAATAGTTAAAAGCACAGAATAGATGACGTTTATGACAACGTTCACCAACCTATCAAAGTGTGTTCTGTGATTTGAGTGAAAAGTATTGTCTGGATGGATTCATTCTTCAGACTTGTGATCAAAGATCATTGCGTTTCGAGTCGTTGTCACGCAACTGCAGTTCTTCTCAGCATCTGCCCTCACCTGGTGAATGGGAAACACTATGGCTGTTAATCAATTCCTAATACGCTAAGAACGTACTCGTGTCCTTGAGAAGAACGTTCTTGCCAAGCGTCCTTAAGAGTATGGTCTTGCAAGATTGTGAGGACAGAACGCACCTATCTGGATTGAGATGCAGAAGCGCCACACCAACTTTACTCATCTACAGTCGGCTACTTTCGGCTTAAGGCCTAAATCCACCCATTGTAATTCAATGGCATCAGCTATACTAGGAATAGAGCCTGGTAGTCAGCCGTTTTTTATGGGAAGTCACATGACGCACTGCTCTCTTCAATCATCATCAACTCCTCCAACCAACCACCACAGTGATGATGTCACAAAGAGCCAGTCAGCCTCTTTCCCATAAGTCCTCTCTTCTCTGTCTTGATAATGAACTTGATGTCAGCAATGTGAATAGGATTTAATTACCACCAAGGCAGCTGATGAGCAACCACACAGCGTAAGCATCACTTGCGGTTCATTGGCTAACAGCCGCCCACAAGTGTTGTCACTTGGTCTGTAACAATTGACTGTAAGCGTTGTTTCATGTAGCAGAGCGTGGTCGACTTGTCGAGACCTTTCTAGCATGTTTTTCTTTTTTGCCTCCATCGGCGAACAAAAGCGTTTAATCATGTAGAACGCGAGGGCGGGAAAACGGCACTTCCTTTGGCAGGCGGACAATGCCAGGCGCTAAATGGAGTCTCTCTCCATTTGACCCTGGCCAAATGTCACTAGCCTAAGGTCACACTGTCACAATGTGAAGGGACTCTAGTCCTTGTTTGCGCCTCCGTCGTAGCGCGTATGCGCACGAGGAGCTTGAAATGATCGTCATCATGTAGGCTTGTACTGATTACATTCTGAGACTGAAATGTGTTGTTGTTTCGCTTTGTTTTGGGGCAGCAGAGTTTTAATACGGCTGCTTGGAACTGTGTGAGTCAAGTAATATGTAAAACGTTATGGCCCTAGTCCACCTCTAAATCATAATGGATTCATGTACCAATGCAAGCAAAACACATGGTGGTTTAGTTCCTTCGCTGGGTTCATTTTGGATGTAACTTGTTATACAGAGCTATTTTGTCACTGTTGATATCAATCAAATAATCAGTTTCTATCTCTCTCTCTCTCACACACACACACACACACACACACACACACACACACACACACACACAC